>JAWDJD010000016.1:14275000-14485000 GCA_035047305.1 Bradypodion pumilum
GTCACCCAATGTCCTGGTTTGCTTGGACTGTGCCCTGTGGTCTGGCCCAACTCCATTTGCCATGGCTCTGTCAGGACATATCGATTCCAGCCACCCTGTCTCCAATTAACTCTCTACTCTAGGAAGCAGGACAGTCAGTGACCTGCTCTACTGAAAGCGGTGATGCCCAGTCAAAGAAGACCAAGGGAAGACCCCTGGAAAGGTCCTCCGTTGAACCCAATCTGAGACCCCAAAGCAAGGAAGGCCATTCCATTGAGGAACCCTGGAACATCAGAAGCTGGTTTACAGTCACCGGAGATCAGTGACTCCCAGGTGAGTAGACTGGTAAATCCAGTCCAGGTTTTCATTTGACTTTTAGATCACTCCAAAGTACTGTAATTGGGCTATAATGTTACATTCTGTCACTTGCGGTCTTTTGTGTCCTCCATGCTGCATTTTCCAAAGGTTTGGAAACCTAAAAAGGTTGATTTTAATTTCCAAAGGATGGATGCAAGTGTTAAGTTAATGCAAGATGATATGAAATTGATGCAGAATGATACTAAAGGTCTACATGAGGAAGAAAAGGAAACCAAGATGAAAGTTGATGTGCAGGGGGAAAAAGGATAGATGCGGTGGAAGAGATGATGAGAAAGCAGAATATTGTGATTCACAATTTGATTGAGAAAACGCCAGACCAGCTAAAGGGTAGAATAATTGATTGGCTAAATGGCATGAAAATGGGGAAAGATTTTGTTAATGATGACATTGCAAATGTTTATAGATTGGGAGCGAGAAGAGGGGAAAGTGTCCAGAGGAATGTTTTGGTTAAATTTGCAAGTTAAAGGTGATGGCTTTTATAAAACAAGCAGGGTCTGGCGTTTTAAAAATTGATGGGAATGTTGTGGAAGTTTACAATGATATTTCCGTTAAAGAACGTGTTTGGCAGTATAAGATGAAACCGGTAACAAAATTCTTGACGGAACGTGGAATAAAATATAATTGGAGATTCCCACAACAACTAAGATTTTTTCACGATAAGAAAATGCATACGATTGATGCAGAGATGGATGCTTTGGAGTACCTGTGTTTAAATGATTTGGTTAAGGCGGCCTCAAGAGAATGGTTGGCACTAAGAAAAGCTTTATTGGAGTCTGGAGGTATAAGAAGGGATTACGGAGGCGCTGAGGAGGGTGGTGCTGCGGGAGGGACTGATCTGGATACGAAATTGGTGATGGTAGTGAAAGAAGGGTGAGCTAGGAGTTAGAGAGAATGAGGTAGGGGAGAGAAATGATATTATGAAATGGTTTAGAATAAGATTTAAAAGTGTAGATTGTTTAGTAATAAGAAAGAAATGTGCTAGAGCGTTGGATGGTAGATACATCTTCCATGTTCTCCCCCCCTCCCCTCTTTGGGTGACAAAGGTGACTTTTTTGAAGAAGAGAGTGGGGAGGGTAGAATTGAGTGTTTTTTGCATTTGCTATAGGTGTAGGGTTGAGGGAATCACACCCAGTGGAGAAAGCGGAGGTTATGGAGGACAGTGGTCGATTAAATTATGAGAAATATTAAGGTGTTAATGTGGAATGTGAAAGGTACAGGGTCTCAAGTTAAGAGAAGGATTCAATCAGCTCTGAGAAAAGACAGGCCGGATCCTGCATTTTCCACCAGAAGTTGCCTCCTTTATTCCCATCCCCGGAGCAACGGGGAAATTGGCAGACTCGGTGACAGCTCCCTCTCTGTTTTAATGAAAAATTAAATATTAATTGTTGACGGAGGAGAGTTGTCAGCCGCTCAGTTCTACTGATGAGCCGCCCAGATTTATCTTTTCGCGGCCCAGATTTATCTTTTCGCGGCTGAGATATGGACCGCACGCATCTCAGAGAACTTGCCACAACATGGGTTGAGATCGTTGAACCCAGGAGAGGGTCACTCTCTCTTGTGTGCAGAAAGTGGTGCAAACACTTACGGCAGAGGATGGGGTTTGTAGTTCCTTTTGTAAACTACAAAACCCATCATTACCCAACCAGGTTCTTCTTTTGCATCTTTTGCTATCCAAGCAGTTGGAAAGGTTATTTCCGGGACTACCTGTCCTAGGATCGCTGCCCAACTGAGACACTAACCCTGCTCTGTGGGGGGGGGATGGGACCTGTAGTTGGTGAGATTAACTACAAATCCCATAATCCCTTAGCCAGGTTCTTCTTCTGCATCTTTTGCTATACAAGCAGTTGAAAAGGTTGTTTTGGGGGGCTACCTGTCCTAGGATTGCTGCGCAACTGAGCTATTAACTCTGTTCTGTAGGAGGAAAATGGGACTTGTAGTTGGTGTGATTAAATTTTGGTTTGTTCTGTTACTTCTCTGTAATGGCTGCCCTCTGATCCTCCCCATGGCCAATGCCTCCCAGAGCCATTTCCTTGAATTGTGTCTGACGTTTAGCACCTCTTCAGTTGAACCACAACTGGGCTTACCCTGGTAACAACAACTTTGTGTTGCCGGCTAACCTTTCTCACACTGGGTCGGGCGAAAGGTACTGCAGAATGAACTCCCCAAAAGCGGCTTCCATTTTGGCAGTTTCGCATCCGGCCTAGACGCATAGCTGTCAAGTATCCCGTATTGGCCGGGAAAACCCCTTATTTTACCCTCTTTCCCGCCGTCATCCTGTATTAATTAGACTGCAATGCCCTATTGCCGCCATTGGAGGGCAGCACAGGATAAGCATAGCTGTCAAGTATCCTGTATTTGCCGGGAAAACCCCTTATATTACCCTCTTTCCCGCCGTCATCCCTTATTAATTAGACTGCAATGCCCTATTGCCACCATTGGAGGGCAGCACAGGATAAGCATAGCTGTCAAGTATCCCGTATTTGCCGGGAAATTTCCCTTATTTCCAAATCCAAAACTTTACAGGTATGCACGGAAGATGAAGGCTCCTCTTCCATGGTTCAGCATGAAAGGCTGGAATTGATCTAAGCCGTTCAGCTACAACAGTCCAATACCTGGCAAGGATTATTTCAATAAAGACACATATTTCTGGGGAATATTTCTGGGGAAGCCATCCATGTGAGATGCTGGTTTATATTCACATTTTTTTAAAAAAAAAATGATGTAAACAAAAAGCTTGCTAAATTCAACCTGACACAATGTGGGAAGGAACGGACCCCCAAAACCACTTCAGCTTCCTTCTTTGCTGGATCCGTGACCCATCCACAAATGGAAGGTCAGTCGACACTTAAATAAATCCCATTGATTCACCCGATGCGCTCTAATTGGGAGCAGTAATCGGATTTGTGGGTTTTGGTTCAATTTCTGCTTTTCTTTAAAGGATTGGTTCCAGATTCATGTGCCTGGAACTGGATTAACAGGAAGGAATGTCTTATTCTCCCTGCTTTTAATTGAAACTCCACCGGAAAATGTTGCTCTCTCAAACTCTGCTAATTTTGCTCTGCCCGCGCTATGGGGGGAGCCATTTTGCCCCAACAGCTTCAAAGGAGTGGCCATTTTTGTTTTTTGAATGCCCTTGAACGTCGTGGGCCTTAGGTTGGGAACCTCTGACTTAGGGGGCTCTCTGGGCGGTTCACAAGTTAATGAGCATTTTGCCCCCACCATGCTAAGAACACACTTGGAAGGATGGAAGAGTCTGAGTCCACCTTGGTTCCCCATCAGGACTGAATTCACAATGTTGTGGCTGTGAGGCTGCAGTTTAACACCCCCCCCCCCGGACCGGGTGGTACTTTCATTAGCAGGGGCTTCTTGTGAGCAAACGGCATTCCTCGAACCCATCCCAAAATTGCATGTGCGAGAAAAAGGTATGCCCACTTCCCCCCGTTAGGCTGTAGATTTGTGAGATTTAAGAGCTGTGGAACTCACCGCCACATGATGGCTGTCAATGCACAAGTCTTTGAAAGGAGGTTAGATGCATTGATGGAGTCGATGGCCCATCAACATGTACTAGAGAAGGTGGTTATAGAGAACCTCCAGTGTCCAAGGCAATGTACCTTTGGATGTAATTTCGGGGAGGGGGGCATAAAGTGGATGGTCTTGAATCTTGTTTATGAGCCTTGGAAACGTGGCGGTGATGTCAGAAATCAGACTAAAAGAGCTTGCCTTTTTTGCATGTTTTAAATAGGTGGCTTGCTCGAAAGCCAGTGGTATCCGACTCTAGGGTTCAGTGCTCATATCCGTTTATAGCCAAAGAGCCAGCGCTGTCTGCGTCTTCAGACGTTTCCGTGGACATGTGGTAGGCATGCCTCAACACGGAGTGCTGTTTACCTTTCCCACCGAAGCGGTCCCTATTTATCTGCTTGCAATTTCTTGCTTTCAAGCTGCTAAGTTGGCAGGAGCTGGAACAGAGGCGGGAGCTCACTCCGTCGTGCAGCACCGGGGTCTCAAACTGCTAGTCTGCTGACCTTCCACTCGTCAAGTTCAGCGTCTTAACCACTCGAGCCACTGCAGTCCACGTTTTCAGTAGCTAACCGTAAATCTGGCGGTTGCATCTGAAACAAGCGCTTATTGAACTCTTCACTTGACGAGTCCAATTCTGGAGGCGCATCTATTTATGCAAACCTTTCCAGGTGCAGCTTTTTCCGTTTTATCCCCCGTGGGTAGAAAGAGGATATATATTTATTTATTTCAATGCACTGGTTTTTATACTGAATGCTTTTACTGGCTTGTGTTCCTAGCTTCAGATTCTGCTGATAAGAGACGTTTATAAACGAATACAAATAAACCCTTTTGACAGAGAGAGACCCGCCAGTGTATCCTTGGCGGTCTGTCGAAGATCTCTAATGCACAGGCGTGTATGTGTGTGCGTGTGTCTTCTTCCGTGTGGTTTATTGTTTATTTGGACATTTATAGGCCTGCCCGATATCGGAGGGTTGCAGGTTCCAAAAAAACTGTAAAGGTAAAGGTTTCCCTTGCTCGAAATCCAGTCGTATCCGACTCTAGGGTGCAGTGCTCATCTCTGTTTCTAAGCCGAAGAGCCAGCGCTGTCTGCTTCTGCAGACATTTCCATGGTCATAGCATGCTGGAGAGGAAACTGTAAAAATAAATAAATGAAATCATTCGAACATTCAAAACACTGTACTATAAATGATGATCTTCAAATACCCCCTCAAGCCTCTGGGAAAAAATAAGTAATACCCCAAAGGCAATAAACAAACAAACAGAGAACACAAAACCAATCAAGGATTATTAAAAGTTATTGACAATAAAAACAATCACAATTTCCCTTCATTCCTTCCTTCCCTAATTCCTTTACCTCTTTGCCTCTGGCGGGCCGGTTGTGTCCTACTCACAGGCCCAGGCTAAGAGACAGAAACGCCTTCGTCTAACAAGCCGGGCGGTAGATGACATCCAATTATCCAAATGGAATATAATGTAATTTCACCCATGGGCAGCCCGGCGTTCTTCCCGGCGGGTGATCGATGATGCCACGGCCCGCTATCTCCGTGTGCCAAGCCTCCGGCATCATCCACGGCTCCGTGGCAAATCTCTAAAGCTCAGCTGGCACAGGAACAAGCGGGTTTCACAGCTGAGGAGTTCAGATAAACCCTCAACGGGGAGGATTTGTTGTTCCAACCGGAGCGCAAACACAGAGAAATTAATGGTTCTCTCCCTCACCCCCTCCTCCTGCCCGGATCTGTTTGATTTTTTCCCCCCCTTTCCTGTGTTTGTTGACAATCCCAGACCCAAGACCCACTTTGCCAACCACGTCTTCGGTTCTTTCCTAAACGGAAATGCAAATTTCCTAAATTTGCGCAAAATTGCTTGCAATTTCGCCTACTTGAATAGGTTTCAGATTGTCTGGTCTTTCTAGCACTCTTCGTTCACCTTCTTTGCAATCTTTTAGGAACGGGCACGTGCGTTTTGCTGCAGCAACACAGACGAACCTTTCATGTTCTTGTTCCTTCTATCTGTGCCGGTCTCGGGCCGGAATATGATCTTTGACTTTGTGTTTTGTGGCTTAGCGCAGTTTTCAACCTTTTAAAGCCAAGGGCCGGGTCACGCTCCCTCCGACAGCTTCGGGGGGCCAGACAGCCCTTTTGCCCTTCCTCCACCCCATATGGCACTTCCTAGTGTGGTGGAGGAGGTGGTGGGGTCCGCATCTGGCCCACAGGCCACAGGACGAGAATCCCTAGCTTAGCGGTTTAGATGCTGAAACTTGATGATCAGAAGGTGGGCAGCAGGTCAGCAGTTTGAGACCCAAGTGCTGCGTGACGGAGTGAGCTCAGGTTGTCTGCCCCAGTGCCTGCCAACCTAGCTGGTCGAAAGCGAGAAATTGCAAGTAGATAATCCGGTGCCACTTCAGCAGGAAAGGGAAACAGCAGTCCGTGTGTCGAGTCATGCCTGCTACATGACCGTGGAAACGCCTGCAGAGGCAGACAGCACTGGCTCTTTGGCTGTAAACGGAGCTGAGCACCGAGCCCTAGAGTCGGATACAACTGGCTTTCAAGCAAGGGAGATCTTTAAACCAGAAGGCGAAGAGACATCCCTTTTCCATAAATTGGGAAGCAATGGGGATTGTGTGGACATGCTTTGGGCGGCTGGCAAATTAAGCTTTATGAACATCTGAGAAGCTCAAATTTTCTCCTGCCTGCAGCCAAAGGTTCCCCGAAGGGCCTAGGCATGGAGCCTTAATTGTTGCAGCCAATTAATAACTATGGGTCCTCTTAATTCTCTATTATGCTCTGCAGCTCATTAGTAAACCATGGAAGGGGACCCTTCGGAGTGGTTGCGACAACCGTCGGCTACGGAGACCTGCTAACGCGCATAGATTTCATTCCAGGAAAGCCCCTTGTAGAAAAAGCTTCCCAGCCTCCTTGCCCTGAGGGACTGTGGTGGCTTAAGGGTTAAGACGCCGAGCTTGACGCCCGGAAGGTCGGAAGGTCGAGACCCGAGTGCTGCACGACGGAGCGAGCTCCTGCATCTGTCCCCAGCTCCTGCCAACCTAGCAGTCTGGAAGCCAGAAACGGCAAGTAGATAAGTAGGGACCGCTTCGGTGGGAAAGGGAAACAGTGTCTAGTCCTGCCTGCCACATGACCACGGAAACGTCTACCGATGCACACAGCACTGGCTCTTTGGCTATAACGAGAGAGGAGCACCACACCCTAGAGTCAGACACGGCTGGCTTTCGAGCTCCATCTTGTCTCCTCCTCATTCATCACGGGCGGTAGAGGTTGGGGAAGAACCTCCAAACCCTTTCCAGGCAATCAGCCCATAATAGACTTCCCGGAGGTTGGTTGTCCCTTCGCACGAAATTTACGGGCCTCGAGAGGACCGGCTTGGCATTATTTAACACTCCGGTAATGAGCACCTGAGCACAGAAGATGGTCCAGGCGGGGTTGGCCGGCCTCAACTTCACCGCCTGCCGCTGCAAATGAAGCCATAAATAAAACCCGCCAAGCCTGGCTCTCTCGGTTCTGCGGAAAAGACTGAAGAGGGGGGGAGAAGAAATCTCTACAATGATGGCATTGACCAAGGATTTGAGGGTCGAAGGACAAGAACGATGGGGGTGAAAGGAACTGATATGTTCTCCAAGCTTCCTGATGGTGGACTCCAAGCCCCATCAGCCCCTGATCAGCCCAAGGGGAGAAATCAAGGGAGTCCGAGTTTATCAGCGTTGGGAGGTCTACCCAATGGGACGGACGGCCCTCATTCTGGAAATGCCGCGGTTATGGGTCCTGCCAATTCAATGTTGACCCTTCGCCAATGAAGGCCAACATCACCCTTGCTCAAAAGCCAGTCGTATCCAACTCTAGGGTTCGGTGCTCATCTCTGGTTATAGCCGAACTAGCCAGCGCCTTCTGCATTTGCAGGTGTTTCCATGGTCTTGTGGCAGGCACTGAGGAGCACAGAACACTGTTACCTTTCCCCCCGAAGTGGTACCTATTTATCGACTTGCAATTTCTTGCTTTCGAACTGCGTGGTTGGCAGGGGCTGGGTCCGACGACCGGAGCTCACTCTGTCATGCAGCACTCAGGTCTCGAACTGCCGACCTTCTAGGCGTCTAGTTCAGCGTCTTAACCATTGATTAAATCTCCTAATTTCCCCGATTAAATTTCCTAATTTCCCTTCGTTCCTTCCTTCCCTGATTAAATCTCCTAATTTAATTAGTCCCTGATTAAATCCCTGATTAAATCTCCCTGATTAAATCTCCTAATTTCCCTTCGTTCCCTGATTAAATCTCCTAATTTCCCTTCGTTCCCTGATTAAATCTCCTAATTTCCCAGATTAAATCTCCCTGATGAAATCTCTAATTTCCCTTTGTTCCCTGATTAAATCTCCTAATTTCCCAGATTAAATCTCCCTGATGAAATCTCTAATTTCCCTTTGTTCCCTGATTAAATCTCCTAATTTCCCAGATTAAATCTCCCTGATGAAATCTCTAATTTCCCTTCGTTCCCTGATTAAATCTCCTAATTTCCCAGATTAAATCTCCCTGATGAAATCTCTAATTTCCCTTTGTTCCCTGATTAAATCTCCTAATTTCCCTTCATTCCTTCCTTCCCTGGTTCCTTCCGGCTTTGCCTCTGGCAGGGTAAAGGATGGAAATCTCCCCAAAATGGCAGTGAAATCCATGCACTTCAATGGCTTCCTGTTTCCCCATTCTATATTGAATTTCCACTTATGGGTCATGAAAGAGTCCCCCTCCCCATTTTTTTAAAAAAACTTTGTGGGTTTTTTTTTTTTTTACTCTTCAGCTAAAATATACTTCAGCATGCTTAGAACGTGTGAGTTTCATTTCTAACTCAACTGCTATAGAGTTCCTGTTATCTTACTGTAGGAAAAAAATTGGCCAAAATCCTATTGCGGATTTATGCCTGCCTAAGAGAAATCGCTCACGGCTTGGTGGCCGCTCATTAAGGAAGGGGCTGGTTGAGTTCATTCATGTGCATGAGAGGATGGATTGTAAACCGCCTTGTTAATGAGCAAAGGTTTGCCGCCCAGACTTAATGTGATTTGTTTTACGCAGGCGTAAATGAGCAACAGGATTCTGGCCAACGTACAGGAGCCATTTTTTCGGTCTTTCTGATCTTTTCTGATTCACGCGAGGGTCACGTCATCCAGGCTCCAATTCAACAGACACGCCCAACGCACCTCAGATTGGAAAGTGGTCCTTTTTGTGCGTCGCTGCGGTCAATTACCGAGCGCCGTATCCCAGATGGAGCGCTGTGATGTTGGCGCGCATGCTAATTTGTGGCTGTTTACTGCCCTCTCCAATTGATTGATAGAGCATTGCCTTTCATGCGGCGTGGGCTCGGCTTATTTGACTGAAGCGTGATTTCTCCGGATTTTTGAAAACCAAGCACTCACAATTTTTTCCCCTTAATACGGCAACGCTCAGGCGATCAGTCATGCTTTTCCCCGAGAAACTCCAGGGTTTTTGGGTCCCTTTTGGTTTGGAAAGGCGAGATTATTCAAGGCAGGGAGACAGTAGAGTAAATCCCTTGAAGAAAAAATCCTATCCATTATGTCGAAGAAACTGGAGCAAGGCAGAAAAAGGGAGAACGAACTGGCCTCCTCTGTGAGCATGAAATTGGGAGCTCTGGGGGTCAGTACTTGGACAATTTACTTTGTGAAGCAATTTACTTTGTGGAGCATAGGTTTAAGAAAGACCCTTGCGGGAACACCAGGAGATTTGGGACTTCTTGCCCAAAAAGTTAGAAATGTAAACTCTGTACAATCAAGAAAGTTAAAAGTTATCCATCAAAGGATCCATATCTATTTATCTATCTATCTATCTATCTACCCATCCATCCATCCATCCATCCATCCAGGAAAGCCGGCACTATCTGCTTCTGCAGACACTTCCATGGCCATGTGTCAGACATAACTAGACAGAACCTTTCCTGTCAAAGCAGTACCTCTTGATCTACTTGCAATGTCTTGCTTTCAAACGTCTAGGTCAACAGGAGCGGGGTCAGACGACAGGAGCTCACTCCGTCATGCCTCGAAACTCCCGACCTGCCGACCTTCCAGCCATCAAGTTCAGCATCTTAACCACTAAGCCACTGCTGTCCCCACACCAAGACAAATAGGATATAAATGCACATTATGGATAATAATTTGTTTGTGAGATTTCAGGGATTCTGTTGTCTTCCTGTTGCTGTTCCAGTTTCAATTTCTTCCCAGCCAGGGCCAGATATTTGGATATTAAAGAAGGAGAAGGCATGAAAAGAATAGGTCAAGGCTGCCCTGGCTTGAAATCCAGTCATATCCAACTGTAGGTTTTGGTGCTCATCTCTGGTTATAGCCAAAGAGCCAGCGCTGTCTGCATGGATGATGTGGCAGGCATGACTAGACTCCGGAGCGCATGGAACGCCATTTACCTTTCCCTATTTATCTACTTGCAATTTCTTGATATCAAACTGCTAGGTTGACAGGAGTTGGGACAGAGAGATGGCAGCTCACTCTGTCATGCAGTACTCGGGTCTCGAACACCGACCTTCCAGTCTTCACCCTTGGCCTTTTCAAACAATCACACCCACACCACCAGTCTTCTTTTCCTTCCGCACAAGCCTCTGAGACATCAGAAGGAGAGAAGTCTGTAAACAACTGATGTATCGGCGCTGTGCAGTGTCAAATGCTGAGTAATGAGAAATTTAATGAAGAGAGATGAGAGGCGAGGAGAGGCTTCAAGATCTGCAGTGGGGGTGGAAGTGAGAAATGTTGCCCCCTCGCCTCTTTTCCCACATCCTTGGGCTCAGAAACCATCTTGGGCATGGTCTGTGCGGGTGACTCATCGATCACTTGCTCCCCTCTCTGAAAATCCACGCACATCTTGAGTCATGTAACAGATCAAATCAGGGATTCTCAACCTATGGCCTGTGGGCCAGATGCATCTTAACCACTAAGCCACTGCAGTCCTTGGGTGTCTGGATAGAACAGATCGAATTATCCTCACAATATAACTGTCAAAACCTAATCTAATAATAGAAGGTAGAATTTCTAGGCAATGCCGATGTCATTGATTCATCCGGCCCAGGCCATGCGACATGTTAAATTTGCACAGTAAACAACGCACAGACTTTCCTGATGTTTGATCCACACCTTTCCCAGGTGTGTTACTTGAAAGCCAGTCGTATCTGACTCTAGGGTCCAGTGCTCATCTCTGTTTCAAAGCCGAAGAGCAGCAGCAGCAGCAGCAGCAATAATAATAATAATAATAATTATTATTATTATTATTATTATTATTATTATTATTATTATTATTATTATTATTATTATTATTATTATTGGTGGGGCAGGTGTGGGGCCCAGATGGAAGAGTGGCCCCCGCCTGTTGCCTTGTAAAATGAAGCCTCCCCATCTTTTTAATGTGGTTAGTTTTTAATAGGTGGGTGGGTATGTTGGGGTTTTAATTGTTTTTAATATGTATGTTTTAATCCTGTTGTGAGCCACCCTGAGTCGGGTTTGCCTGATTGGGCGGCATAGAAATTTGAGCTATAAATAAATAAATAAATAAATAATGATGATAATACAGCATTCCATGCACTCTGGTGTCTAGTCATGCCTGCCACATGACCACAGAAATGTCAGCGGATGAAAAATGAGCACTGAACCCTAGAGTCATATACAACTGGCTTTTGGGCAAAGGAGAGGTTTTTCAAACTATGGTCATGCTCAGGGGAAAGGGAAGACAATAGTGATCGCTAAGGGAGAAATCAGAGATTAAGAGGGAAAGGATGATGATAGCGCCCATCATTCCATCCATCCATCATCCTTTATTCATGGCTGAGTCATCTGACCATATCTGGTTAAAATAAAATAAAATGCATTAGGCAAAACAGGATTAAAAACAGGCGGAAAGGAGGATAAATACCATCGCCATAAAGTGAGATATGCAATTTGCTCAAAATAATGTATCATTAAAATTCATCACCTTTACATTAACCCCTCCCCCCCCCATCTAATTAATAAATTCATCACTCCTCGCGTTTCGTGGCCATCCATCCATCAATGCTTTTCTTACCCACCATAGCTATCCACCCACCCTCTCTGCTTATATTGAGCCGGGCTCTACCATCTCCAGGAAAGCCCCAGCTGGGAGGGGGGGCAGGACCCAACCAAAGCCCACCCAAGCCTCATGGCTGAGACCCCCCACCTAAATAATGGGGGGGCTGCGAACCAACCCCCCCCCCCCCCGACCCAAACCTTAGGAGCGCAAAAGGCGACGCGCGGATTGCGCTCCGGCGCATTGGGACATGGAGGGAAGGGAGGAAGCCGGTTTGGGGGAGGGCTAGGCTCCCCCTCCAGCCAAGGATGGGGTGGTTGAGTCTTAGACTCCCCCCCCCCAAAAAAAAAGGCTGCCTAGGCGGAGTATAAAAGGCTGCGGCAGAAAGGTGTTGGGGAGCGCAGCGTTTGTGGCCGTGCGCACCGGCTTTGCGCTTTGCCATTTGGGGGGCCAGAAAAATCCCCCCCCAAAGAAGTGGGGGGCCCTGAGGGTCTCCTCTTCACCTGTCCTCCTCCTTCCATCCCAGGTTGGTGGTTTCATACCTTCACCATCATCCGTGTCTTTTTGGGTGGGGGAGGCAAGGAGGGGAAGAAGTCCTGCCGGGGCTCGCCTTTTTACGCGCGGCCGATCCAGTCCCTGGAGAGTTTCTTTGGCTTCCTCTTGCGCGCAGAAGGGGGAGGATGATGGCAGGGGAGAAAGGGAAGGCTGTTCTCTCGGGTCGCGGACAGCTGGGGGTGCCTCCGATTTTTTTTCCCCCCTGGGGGTGGGGGTTGGGAACATGTTGGAAGCGACTTTTGCGAAACCATGTGCTTTCCATCGCCCAGTTGGGTCAAGGTTTCCCTTGCCCGAAAGCCAGTCGCGTCCGACTCTAGGGTTCAGTGCTCAAAGCCGAAGAGCCATTGCTGGCTGCTTCTGCAGACGTTTCCGTGGACATGTGGCAGGCATGGCTAGACACCCGAGCGCACGGAGCCTTTCCCACCAAAGTGGTCCCTAGTTATCTGCTTGCAATTTTCTTGCTTTCAAACTGCTAGGTCGCCCAGTGGGAGAAAATGAGTTTTTTTTCCTCCTTTTGCGCCCTTCTCGGAACCACTTAGGGGGAAAGGGCTTGTGCTCAAGTTCTTCACATCCCCGAGGGTCTTCAGCACTTTGAGAGCAGGTGGTGTGTGCGTGCCTGTGCCTGTGCCTGTGCCTTTGTTGATGCTCTTCTCAGCCTTTCAGGGAGGGTAGGAGAAACGCACCCCTGGGATCGGCGTCCCAGAAGTGTTCATAGGTCAGACGAAAGGATTGTCTCTCTGGTTGAGGATCTGAAGAAGAAGATGTTTTGGGGGTCCCTAGGAGAAAAAGACCAAAGAGTTAATATTGGGTAGAGGGGGGGGGGGTAGGTCTCCTGCCAACCTAGCAGTTCGAAAGCAAGAAATTGCAAGTAGATCAATAGGGACTGCTTTGGTGCGTGGGAAGGTAAACAGCGTTCCGTGCGCTCCGGTGTCTAGTCATGCCTGCCACATGACCACAGAAACGTCTGCAGAAGCTGACAGCGCTGGCTCTTTGGCTTTGAAACAGAGATGAGCACTGAACCCTAGCGTCGGATATGACTTGCTTTCGAGCAAGGGACACATTTACCTTTACTAGGGGGGATAGGCGATTTGCAGGGGTTCCAGAGCTAAAATTCTGGGTGGTTCTTCTTTTACCCCATTGGGTAAATATACAAGGTTCTTCTTCTGGCAGTTCTAGCTGTCTCCGCCAATGTTGTTTGATGTTCTTGTGATATTTCCTTGATGTTATCTCTCCACCTCCCTCTGGGGTCTGCCTTGTGGTCTCCGTCCTTCTCCTCTTTCCACTCATGCCTTGTGGACTTCCAAAACATCCTCTCCAGGTGGGCAAACCACTTTGTTTGCTGTCTCTGGGAGTAGTTTAAAATTGGTTCTATTCCGACTCTTTCCTTTATAACCTCATTCTTGATTTCATCCCTTCTGGTCACTACAGCAGCCTTCCTCAGACAGCTCATGTCCATGGTGATCAACGTCTGTGTATGTTTCATTGTAAGTGTCGATGTTAGGGGCTGCTCGGTGGTTAAGAAGTTCGCCTTGTTAGCTGGAAGGCCGACAAGTCATCAGTTTGAGACCCGGGTACTGCATGACGTTTTGAGCACCTGTCCCAGCTCCTGCCAACCTAGCAGTTCGAAAGCAAAAAATTGCAAGTAGATAAATAGGTACCACTTGGGTGGGAAAAGATCTTGGGGACATGAAAGGAGCCTCATACGGGTGTCCCCTGAGCAGCGTTTCTTCAGTAAAAAAATCCTTTCAACCCAGAATAATATCTGACATAAAATTATTATTACAGTGTCCATGTTTGGCACTGGTAATGTACAGTGGGGATGAATACGCTTTGTATGAGGTTGTTACTTGGTGCTGATCGGTATTGCCTTGTGTTGTAAGAGCGGAGTTAACGGTCCAAATATTTGGCTTGGCTTACTGGGTGTATTGGGAAATATCTAGGCATGGTGGGGGGAAATTCAGGTTGTTGGGGGACCTTGATTTTGGGTCAAAAGAAGACGGGAGGCTGGTGGCTAAAGGTCCCTTGTCTTCTGATGGTATCCTGTTTTAGAAAGGAAGCCTATTATCCCCTGCATTTCACCATGATGGTTTTCTCCACCCAATCTGAGCATATGTAGCTAGAAGTCGAACCTACCCGTTTTACTTTGGGGATAGAGAATTAATCAGGGTTGGAGGGTTGGCTTGGCATTGGCCACCTTGGCTTCCTTGTTGCCCGAGCTGTCTAACCACAATTTCCATGATCCCCCATCAGCACAGCTATGGGTGTTGTAGTCCGAACCTGCGGAGAGGCTGGCAACGTAGTTGAGGCCGGCGTTCCCCCTGACGCCGTCAGAGCAGCAGATGAAAGCCTGTTTGTTAGACTCAATTTTCATTATTAATTACGTCTCCACACCAGCCAGTAGCCCAAACCGTCTGGGTGATTTTGCAAAATAGACCTAATCGATCAATTTCATAATCCTCTGCAGGTCTGGGAAAGAAGTAGATGGTATAAAACAAAATAAAACAAAGTTTTGTATGAAAAATTTCAGAATTCCTTTTTCTGGGAAGTTACAAGGTAAAGAAGGTTACAAGGTAAAGAGGTAAAGAGTAATCAAGCAGAATGACAGATAAACATGCATATCAATGTTTATCATGCATATCAATATCATGCATATCAATGCAGCTTCTTAGCAGTAAAAAATGATCCATGGTCTGAACCACAGACTAAAATGGCTACTATTCCCCCAAAAAAATCTTACCTGGTTTGTTTCAGTAAGTAAAATATATGAGGCTGCCGTCATCTTGTCTATCTGTTTAGGCACCAAAATATTCTGGCCAGTTCCCAGGTCAAGGGATACATTATAGACAACACGTCGTTTGAAGCTGAAATGCATTAGCATCCCAGAGACAAGATTCCAGCTAACTATCAGGACGGAGCCGTCGCGCTTGCAAATGACGCTTGTGTTTACTTCCCTGGGGCCAATCGGAGAGCAAGGAGGGGTTTTTCAAACTACATGAGACATGAAAAGGCCCTGCCAAGACAGTGAGGAAATTTTTGGTGCGCAGTTTTGTGCATAGAAAAAAAGTTGCTGCAGATAAAAGAAATGCAGGCGCTCCGTTTTTGACAAATCCTTAATTCCGGCTAGAGGCGTCCCATTGAATCGATGTGATTTAAGCCTTAGTGTGCAAGAAGAGAATACAAATCAACAGAGCTCAGAGTTTTCCCTCGGTTCCTGCGTGCAACTCGGATTTAACGGATATCAAACTTGCCCCGGGCCTGTGGACTGAACTCTCTGCCTCTCTGTCAAATATTGATAGAGTCGGCTGCAAACTTTTACGGCGTTTCTTTCCTCCTCTGGTTGGAAACTTCTCAAGTAGGCTTCCTCTTACCTGGAAAAAGCGCCGGAGGGGAAAGGAAGAAATTGATTATTATTATTATTATTATTTTGCATCTTTTTCCAACGCCGGGATTTCAACCCTGTTTGTACAGAAAAAGACCTTGCAATCTCCAGCTGTTTTCCAAGGCCATAGACATAATTTTGAGAGCAAAGTGGTGGTGGTGGGGGAAATATATAAATATATGTATATATATATATATATATATATATATATATATTCCTAGTGCCTGAAAAATAACTAATGAGGCAATTATTTCAATCAGCCCAGGCTGCGAGAATGATGACTTAGTCAATTTTTAAAGAGAGCAGCAAAAAAAGGTGTTTATGATTGTGTAGGATTATTTAGGGACTGCGGTGGCTCAGTAGTTAAGACGGATCTAGCCCACAGTACCATTTCATGTCTCCACCCCCGCCATCAGGGGGGGACCATCAGGACTCTCGTCTTGGGCCCGGAGATGACGGGGGCCCGGCGCCGCCGGGAAACCACTGATCCGCGCATATGCAAACAAATAACGCATGCGCAGGAAACCACGGGGCGTGATGGTGCCGGGATACCACTGATCTGCGCATGCACAAACAAACGATGCATGCGCAGGAAACCCCAGGGGCATGGCCAAAATGGGGGGGGCATGTACCGGGCCCGGAAATTTCTGATGCTGGCCCTGCCCACCCCCACCCCTCCAAGGACACTTGAGAAACAAAATGGCTGCTACTTTTGAAGCTGTTGGGACAAAAGGGCCATCCCCCCATCATGCAGGCAGGGCAAAATGGCTGACTGAGAGAGCGTGACCTGACCCCTGACTTGAAAAGGTTGGGAACCCCTGGTTTAGAACATTCCTGTCAAGTATCCCGTTTTGGCCGGGATTTCCCATTTTTCCACGCCTGTTCCTCCCCTTTCCCACCGCCATCCCTTATTTTAAATGGCGGGGGAAATAGCTACTGCGCATGCGCGCTGTTGCCTCTGACGGCCACGCATGCGCAGTAACCCATTTCCTGGCCAAAGAGGCTTCTGGGTATGCGCACAGGTTTCTGCACATGCGCACCACTGCCTCTGTCGGCCACGCATGCGCAGTAACCCATTTCCTGCCCGGCACCTGGAAACCTACTGTGGCTCCCGGATTTCCAAAACCGCGACTTGACGGGTATGGTTTAGAAGCTGCGAGATCTCGAACCACGGACGTCCTTGTCTATGCGGACCCCAAGAGACGGGCCACTTACGATTGGAATGATATCAATTAGGAAGAAAATATTAGCTGCTTTGCGGGAGAGAGGGAGATTATTTGCATGTAATACATCGCGTTTGAAGTGACCCTTTTTCTCTCCTCTTCTGTTATTTATGGAGATTGTCAGCGTTGGGGAGAAGGGATTTTCTTTTGATGAGGTTATTAAGGATCTAATCTGCGATTCATCCCTCTTGCCCTCCCTTGGACGCTTTTATGGAGGGCTTTTTTTATTAGCGGAAGAGGCGTCCGAAGAAGAGGGGCCGAGAATTGGCGAATGCGCGTAAGACCGACAAGCCAAAAGAGACATTTGCCAAGAACTGGGAAAGACCCGCTTCTTGGCAACGAAAGGGTTTGCTGGATTAATGCCCAGCGGGTTCATAGTTAAGTTGTTGGATTGAGTTTGGAGGAAAAGGAGGAAAACTTGGAATGAGTGAAGATTATGCTGTAATAAAATGTTGCAGAGGTAGAGAAAAACCGTTTGAGGCCAAATATATATATATATATATATGAATCAATTAACCTATTTGGCATACAGATTTATTTCCTTTCCTTCAAGAACTACAAGCCGAAGAAAATAAATCCGTATGCCAAAGAAGATAATTGATTCGTTTTTAGGCTCAAACGGTTTTTCTCTACCTCCGTATCTGCATTGTTTGGCCACATCGTTTCTTCATGTGTTTGCTGGTCTGGTCAAGCAGGCTAACTCCCGCCGTCTGTCCCGGCTCCGGCCCACTTAGGAGTTCGAAAGTAAGAAATTGCAAGTAGATAAACAGTCACTGCTTCGGCAGGAAAGGTAGTAGCGTTCTGGTGTCTAATCATGCCTGCCCCCCCATGACCATGGAAAGAGTTACTTGTGGAAAGCTAAAGTCCTTTGCACATCTGGCTTTTCCGTCTTTATGGTTCTCACTGTTTTCTCTTTGTTTTCATCCAGAGGTTTGTGATGGACGCCGAAGATGACCCCTTGATCCAGGACAGCTGGCTGAATGAAGAAGAAGAGGTAGCTTTCGGCCCCTGCAAGAGAACCGGAGCCCCCCGTCTGTGTGGGAAATGCCGGTGGAACACAAGGCCACGAACAGCGCCGGGCCCTGCTGTGTTGACCTCTGGTTTCTGGAACATCGTAGGGTTGGTGTTTACCAACCCCATCTCCGCCGGCCTCATCCTCTTCTTTGGCTGTGCCATCCCGGCCGTGTTGGCCCTGGCGATGTTCCTGTATTACCCCACCCTGGACATCGACATTTCCTACGACGCCTTCGAGATTCGTAACCACGAATCCTCCCAGCGTTTCGATGCCCTGGCCTCGGCCCTCAAGTCCCAGTTTGGCTCGTGGGGCCGGAGCCGGCGCGACGTGGCCGACTTCAACACCGAGACGCTGCAGCGGCTGATATTCGAGCGCCTCCAGCAGCTGCGCCGGAATGCCTCGCGGCTCCGGGAAACTGTGTCTGGATCCCGGAGTGCGCCTCAACTGGCTAACCGGACTTCCCGCTGGGCCAGAAGCATCCCACCCCGCTGGGATGCCCCAAAGGTCGCCATTGGTGCCAACACGCAAAGCCATGTGCACTGGCGGATTGAGCTAATTTTCCTAGCCCGTGGTGACACCGAGCACAATATCTTCACTTCGGAGCGCCTGGTCACCATCCATGAGGTCGAACGGCGGATTATGGACCACCCTCATTTCCAGCAGTTTTGCTGGAAGCCCCACGAAGTCCTCAAAGACCTCCCATTGGGATCGTACTCATATTGCTCCCCGCCGAGCTCCCTCATGACCTACTTCTTCCCCACGGAGAGGGGAGGGAAGATCTACTATGACGGCCTCGGCCAAGAGTTGGCCGACATCCGAGGTGAGCAACTGGCAGGCTAGAAAACAGGTCCGGCCCTTTTGCGCCAGCTCCAGCCCCACGAGCCAAACTAAACTGCCGCCCTGTAACCTGGCGAAGGAAATGTTTTATTTCCTCTTATTTCTAGCTGCTACATACAAAAGAACCCTAGGCACAATGTCTTATTAAGTAGTTTACGGCAAGCAAAAGTGAAATAAAAGCAGGACACGTTATATAAAGTACAATACCTGAATATTTAAGAGATGTAAGTAATATCAAGATTGGCCAATGCTATAGAAATTGGAGCAAAGGAAAGACAGGTTCCCAAAGGATCCCATGTTGGCAATGCCCACTTGCCTGTCTTTTTTCCTCTCTTATATCGGCTCCTGCCAACCTAGCAGTTCGAAAGCAAGAAATTGCAAGTAGATAAATAGGGGGCACTTCAGTGGGGAAGGTAACAGCATTCTGTGTGCTCTGGTGTCTAGTCATGCCTGCCAAATGGAAATGTCTGCAGATGCAGATAGTGCTGGCTCTTTGGCTGTAAACAGATCATGAGCACCGCACCCTAGAGTCAGATATGATTGGCTTTTGAGCAAGAGCGACCTTTACCCTCCTCTAGGGGGAGCTCTTGGGACTGAGCAGCTTGCCCAGGGCTAAACAGGTTGGCTCTTTCCCCTGAGAGGTATGGAGGAATCGAACCCTTGGCTCTGAGGGAGTACAATGCTTTCCACCCACAAGGGCTCCGAAAGCAACTTGGCTTAGGGCGAAGATGAGACAATCCACTTGCTTAGCTCTGCGGTCTAGAAAGACACAGCACTAAAGGAAAAGGGGGATGAGGAGGGCAGAGGAAAAGTGAAGCAGTGGCAGTCATCTTGAACATGGGAGATCTTGTCAGCCGCAGGGTGTCTCCGTGGAGGTGTCATGTGGATCCTCCGTTGAGCAGGACCCATCCTTCTTACCATCCCCAGGTTCCCTCGAGTTGGCCATGACCCACCCGGAGTTTTACTGGTACGTGGATGAGGGCCTCTCGGCGGAGAACATGAAAAGTTCCCTCCTGCGCAGCGAGATCCTCTTCGGCGCCCCTTTGCCCAGCTACTACTCGGTGGACGATCGTTGGGAGGAGCAGCACCGGAAGTTCCAGAGTTTTGTGGTCACCTACGTAGCCTTGTTAGCCAAACAGTCCACCAGGTAAGCAAAGCGGCGGACGTTTCCCTGGGGAATGCACCGGTTTGCCAAAATGGATTATTGGAGAGCGTCCAGCGGTTTCCATTTCAGGTGCTTAGATCTCATTTTGCTTTATAATATAATATAATATATGTATTATTTTTGCTGCTTTATAGTAGAAAATGAGGCTGATTTTGGACTCCCGGCAAGATTATTCACTGTCAGAGGCAAGGGAAGAGGCATTCTAGAGCAGGGATGCTCAAACTATGGCCTGTGGGCCAGATCCAGCCCCTCCACCAATTCATCCGACACACGCCACCCTCGTCACTTCTGGAAGCCAGCACGTTTTTATTTCCGCTTCCGGGAAAAACTAGGGCGGTGTGGGCTGGATGAATTGGTGCTCAGGGGCCGGATCTGGCCTGTGGGACGTAGTTTGGGCATTCCTGGTTTAAGCAGAGAAAATGGTAGCTTAATAAAAATCTAACTCATCCTGTTGCAAAACAGATTGCGAGGTGCGTTTTACTTCCACTTCTGGTGGGAGGAGCCATGGGACCGGCCCGCTGAAACACATGACCGGCCCGCTGAAACTCATGACCGGCCCACTGAAACTCATGACCGGCCCACTGAAACACGTGATCAGCCCGCTGAAATACATAACAAAACAATTGCAGGAAGAAAGCAATACCTTTTATTGGATCGCTCAAAAAAATCAATTGTGGGATAATCCAAAATTGGCAAATCTGCCCATTTAGGGCCAGGAATTTGGGTATTTATGATTCTGGATTTGACTTCTGAGACGGGCAGTGGCTTAGTGGTTAAGACGCTGCACTTGATGACTGGAAGGTCAGCAGGTCAGCAGTTTGAGACCTGAGTGCTGGACAACGGAGCGAGCGCCAATCTCTGCCCCCAGCTCCAGCCAGCCTAGCAGCTTGAAAGCAAGGAATTGCAGGTAGATAAATAGGGACCACTTTTGGTGAGGAAGGTAAACAGCATTCCACGCACTCCAGCATCTAGTCATGCCTGCCACATGCCCACGGGAATGTCTGTAAACACAGACAGGACTGTCTTTGGCTATACACAGAGATGAGCACTGAACCCTATAGTCGGATACGACTGGCTTTCGAGCAAGAGAGCCCTTTACTTTTATCTTTAGTGTTGGATTTGGTTTCTGCCTTTCTCCCCACCCAAATATGGCTTTGTTTATTGACTCTGATGTCTTTGAGGCAAGCAGATGGTGAATGCAGAAGTAGAGGAGATTGGGTTCTGGAGTTGCGCGGTAAACAGATTGGATGGGTTTTGAAGTCGTAACCCTTTCCCCCTGGTTCGCCCCCCCCCCAGCAAAGTTCAAGTGCTTTATGGCGGGACGGATTTGTTCGACTACGAAGTCCGGACCACCTTCAACAACGACATGCTGCTGGCATTCATCAGCAGCAGTTGCATCATTGTGCTCGTCTACATCCTGGCGTCTTGCTCGGGTAAGCGGCCGTTGCCCTCACCCCACGGTTTTGTCAAGTGGTGAGAAGTCCCGGGGGCTCTGGAGGGCAGGTTGCCAGGTGGCTGATCGCCTTGGCGCCTGTCTCGAGGCTGAGGCTGAATAAATGCAGAAGAACTAAGGCAGGGGTTTCCAACCAGCTTCAAGGGCCCAGACGGCCATTTTGCCTGCATGATGAGGGCATCCATTTTGTCCAAATGGTTTCAAAGGGGGTGGCCATTTTGTTTCTCGAAAGCCCTTGGAGGGGGTGGGGGAGCGACATGACATGGTGGCATCGGCTGGATCCAGCCCATGGGCCTTAGGTTGGGAACCCCTGAATTAAGCGGTGTTTTGAAAGAGAATGAGAACAACCCATCCCATGCTTCAGATTTTTTTTAACAAGACCGCAACAAGGTGGTAGTTTTGTGCAGTTGGCGTACATTGGAGAAAGTTTGGCAATTTGAACCTCAATCTTTCTTTCTCTCTCTCACCATCTCTCTCTCTTTACCAGTGTTCCTGTCCTTCTTTGGGATTGCTAGCATTGGCCTTAGCTGCCTCGTGGCGCTCTTCCTCTACCACGTGGTATTTGGGATTCAGTATCTAGGAATTTTAAACGGAGTGGCAGCTTTTGTTATCGTGGGAATAGGTAAGTTGGCTTGGTTTATTCCTGAATCTCAAAAATCGTCAACTGGCATTGCAACCTTGTACAAGCTGTTGCCACAACAGACAAGATGGTGAGCTTCCCGGTTGGAAGCAGAGCTGATTTAAGCAGCAAAAGATGTGGGATTAAGCTCTAATGTATTTCGCAGGTTTGCAAGTGATGAATTAATTAGGTTTTTAAAAAATGATTGAATAATGGAAAGAAGTAACAAGTGCTATTAATTTTAGACTTCATTTCCGCTGTGATGACGTTTTATCCATCTAAATCAGGGATTCTCAACCTGCGACCTGTGGGCCAGATGTGGCGGCACCTCCAACACACCCGGAAGTGCCATGTGGTGGAAGAAGGGCAAAATGGCCATCCAGCCCCTGAAGCTGTCTGAGGGAGAATGACCCAATGGTCCGCGGCTTAAAAAGTTTGAGAACTCCTGATCTAAATCAAGGCCTTTATTTTTGAGTCTCATTGAGTTTAGAGGGGTTTTATTCCTTTTAAAGTGGCTATAGTGGAGGTTCCCAACCTTTTCAAGCCAGGGGCAGGATCATGCTCTCTCAGTCAGCTTTGAGGTCCGGATGACCATTTTGCCCTGCCTGCATGATGGGGGTGGCCATTTTGTCTCAACAGCTTCAAAGGGGTGGCCATTTTGTTTCTCGAATGCCCTTGGAAGGGTGGGGTGGGGGCACATGAAATGGCACCGGGGGCCAGACACGGCGCACAGGCCTTAGGTTGGAAACCCCTGGGCTATAGGGTTGCCACGGAGATACTGCTCTGAGATGTAAAAGGTTTTGAGGTGAGATTTTATAAATCCTGAGGAAAGACTGTTACGAATTTACCTTCGTTCGTCACCATTTTTATCTTTCGCCGGCCCGCTAAATCTCGCAGCCTTGCGACGGACCGCAAAGGGCGAGAGACGGGGGAAATAGCAAAAGCAGAAGACTTTGCTAGGAGAAGGCAGCTTAATGCAAGGACACAAATTAAGTCAAGAAGATTTATGCACCTGTCTCCGTAATAGAGATCTCTGTGCGATTCTCAGTAAAATATTTTTTCCCGTGTCATGAAAATCAGAGCGAAACAATTACAAAAGGCAATAAAAGCGCTTGACAAGAGAGAGAGCGCACTGCACGACAGAGCAGCGAGTATTTATGACGGAGGTTGAAAAGTAATTAAAAACCTACCCATTTTTTTTTTTTTTGAAAAAACAGCTCCTGCCTATAGTTTACAGCCTGTGATCCGGGGAATCCCATTCGGTGACAACTGGTCAAAACGAAGCCACTGCAAAGATTAATTGATTGCCTTGCTTTTTAAAATCTTGCCCATGTTTGAGGCTTTGAAAGTGCAAAAATAGAGATGGAATTTCATGTTTTGCTTCTTCTTCTTGGTGTCTCCTTGAGCGAAATTCTGGACAGATGTGAAAAGTGTAAGAGCCCGATTTAACTTGACTCTAACTCCATCTGCAGTGGCCGCTGAACTTGACATCTGGAAGGTCGGCAGGTCAGCAGTTCGAGGCCTGGGTGCTGCACGGCGGCGTAAGCTCCCGT
The DNA here is from genome assembly GCA_035047305.1 of Bradypodion pumilum. Lineage (NCBI taxonomy): Eukaryota > Metazoa > Chordata > Lepidosauria > Squamata > Chamaeleonidae > Bradypodion > Bradypodion pumilum. Next base: position 14,298,726 of record JAWDJD010000016.1, read on the forward strand.
CTATGCCCCAGCTCCTGCCAACCCAGCAGTTCGAAAAGCACAAGATTACAAGTAGATAAATAGATACGACCTTCAGTGGGAAAGGAAACAGCATTCCAGCATTTTGTCATGCCTGCCACATAGCCACGGAAAAGTCTTCAGACCTTTACCTTAATAAAATAGTGGACAGATGTGGAAAGCGGAAGAGCCCGCTTTAACTTGAAATCTAACCCTGTCTCTCTTTTTGTGTCGTCCTAGGAGTGGATGATGTTTTCGTGTTCATCAACACCTACCGGCAGGCCACCCACTTGAAAGATCCCAATCTTCGGATGGTCCACACCATCCAGACTGCCGGAAAAGCCACTTTCTTCACCTCTTTGACCACGGCCGCTGCGTACGCAGCCAACATCTTCTCCCAGGTAAGCCTGAACTGTCCACCGTTGTCCGACGACCCGACACGGAGAAAACCCGTGTTTACATTTCAGCTTTCCGAGCACGGAGAACACTGAAATGGCCAGTCACGATCCTAATCCTGGACTGATGTCCGTGATATCCGGCGACCCGATAGACCCCAAATGGGGAAGGAAACCTGTCCGGTTTCGGAGAGGTGGCTTGTAGGCTGTGCCTGCTAGGAAACTTCCAATGCTGTGCATGAATTTTGTGGGAGCCAATTGTGTAGGGTTTCGCCATGGGAGCTCACATAGAAGTTAAACAAAATACACATTAAATACATGGTCACAAATAACAAACTAAACACTTTCATTCATTCACTCTTCCTTCTAACTCTGATCTGATCTTTTGGCAGATCCCAGCCGTCCACGACTTTGGCCTCTTCATGTCCTTGATCGTTTCCTGTTGCTGGGTGGCCGTCCTGTTCACCATGCCCGCGGCGCTGGGCGTCTGGTCCCTCTATTTATCCCCTTTGGAGAACGCCTGCCAGACCAGGTGAGACCTGTGAGAGTAGCAAGGAAGGAAGGGCTTTGCACCCGGTCAGGTCCACACCACCCTAGTGTTGTGGACACTGGTTGGCAACAGCGATTCTCCCCGATCACACCCATCTGTTTTTTCTGTGCATGGTATGAGACGAAGTGGCCACTCTAGCCATGCTACGGGAGATGACTATCTACTGCAGGGGTTCCCAACCTAAGGCCTGGGGCCCAGATCTGGCCCATGGCACCATTTCATATGCTCCCCACCCCTTCCGAGGGCATTCGGAAAACACAATGGCCACCCCTTTTGAAGCTGTAGGGACAAAACGTCCACCCCCATTGTGCAGGCAGGGCAAAATAGCCGTCCGGCCCTCGAAGCTGAGTGAAAGAGCATGACCATGGCTTGGAAAGGTTGGGAACCCCTGTCTTAACCCCAGTTGTGCAGCCAACGCCTGCCCTGAGCACGGCCATTTCCGAACAAGTCCATGCATAGCTTCTCCACAAAGTCAGTCTGTCCCCGTGGCCTGAAGATGCTTGCTGGCATGGCCTGGATCTCTTTCCTTTCGCCACAGCTGCGGCCAGAAATGCGCCAAAGAGAGCACCACACAGATCTCCGACAGCCTTCTCATCCCCCCGGAGTCTGCCGGCAAGGCGGGCGCAGGTGCCTTGCTGTACCTGGACGACGATATCCCATTGCTCAATGTGGAAGAAGAGCCAGGTTGGTATATGGGATGGATGCCTTTCATTTTGTGTCCCCCATGATTGTGAGACACCTTTACTTAACAGATACGCCTTTCCCCTTCTTCCGCATGCACAATTCAGATCAGTAAAATCACCCAAAGTTGTCCAAATGTTTTTGTGCCTTTTCACGGGAAATTCGTAGAAGTTAGGCTTTGTTTCACTTTTCAGCGTGGACCTGAAATCAGAAGACGTACAGCTGCAAATTACCGTATTTTCCGGATTATAAAATGCATTGGAGTATAAACTCACCCCATTATTACCACAATAGCCCACTATCAGCCACTATATATAGTGGTACATGATGCACTCCATTTCCCCAGTGTATTTTAAGGGGGGAGTGGGCCTTATATGCTAACAAATATGGTAATCCCAACCCATGATGTCCAAGCTCTGTAATATATTGGGGACAATTTCCAAGTCTTCCTCCTTCACCGGAGGAGGCAAAATCCAGTCCTCCGGATAGCATTGGACTACAAATCCCAGCATTCTTCCCCCTCTGGATGAGGCTGATGGGACTTCTAGTCCGGGAACCTCCAGCAAGGTACATTTCACCCATCTTGTGTCCACGTTTCAAGAGTGGATATGAGAAAAGCCCCTTGTTTTCAGTGGAGAGTCCACGTTGAGACACTTTTATGTGAAAGTAGGGGGTGGGTTGGAGGGGGGTCCCGCTCCGAGAGTTCCTCATTCCTCTGCTGCCATCAGAGGCCAGCGGTTACTGAGAAAACATCTGGAGAGTCCTTGACATGGGCGTCTATGCTCATTGCTGTGTCGTCTCTGCACCATATGGTAATTTATGGAAATAGCTTCGTTAGATGCTTTTCTGGAATATTATTATGATCCACGAGGACAGTTTCCACTGGGAAACTTGCTTGGGGTCAACAGGGCAGGGATGCTAACGTTGTGTGCATGCAAATGCCTGCCATGCTGACACAGTCAAGGAGGTTTTTGAATATCAAGATGCTCAATTAAGGGTCAAAGGTCCCTTCATGGTTTCGGAGCAAGACGAGCAAAGCAGTCTCTAAGCGGAGATGTTGGAAACCGGTGGGCTTGGGGTCCCCAAAGGGGCTGTGAAATCCATTCCATGTTCTGCTCCGAACTGTAGAGGACCTCTCCAAGATGCTCCGCTCCCAAATTGCCCTCAAATTGGTTCAGCACCACAGACAGCTCCTGTAGAAAATCACATGAAACAGAAAAACCTGTAGCAAAGAGCAAAAAAAATAATATTTTGCAGCACAAGTTTGCATAGCAATCAAATCCGTTCCCAGAATTGGTCAATACCTAAAGCCTTCCCAGACTTGCTCGGATAATTTGTAAATAAAATAAGCAAAATTAAGCCGCGCGTCGAGCTTGATTTTGATGCAAACTTTTTTCCGACTCGACATTCTCAACTCTTTTGTTCCTAGTCGCGCTGGAGATGGGAGACGTCCCATTGGTATCGGTGTCACCAGACAACCTCTCCCTCCATGCCAAGAATAGCAGCCATGGATATCTGATCGTTCATCTCCAAGAACTTCTCCATCACTGGGCACGGTGGTCAGCTGTAAAGAGCAAGTGGGTGATTGTTGGTAAGTCTTTGCGATGCGTTTGCTAGTTGGGCCAAGATCGTTTGCGAGCCTTGGGAACTGGTTTGTCGGTTATGCCCAAATGTTAGTTGTTTTTAGTCAGTCCCAATGCAGCTCGTATGATATGAATGAATTGAATGAATTGATTAATTGAATGAATGAATGATCCAGCTAATTTATGGAAACGTAGCCAGTCTACAGTTAATCCTTTCAAGGAAGGAAGGAAGGATGGATGGATAATTAGGTTTGTTCATTTTTGTGTCAGAGATTACACTGGGTTGAAAGGATTTTATGCAGGGGACGCCCAAATGAGGCTCCTTTCATGTCCCCTATTATGGAGCTTTTGGGAATCGAACCCATCTTTCTAGTCTCCAAGCCTAGCACCTTAATAGATATGTTGATAGGTGGATGGATGGATAGATAGATAGGTTGATGGATGGATGGAAGGATAGATAGATGGATGGATGGATGGAAGGATAGATACGTAGGTGGGTGGGTTGGTTGGTTGGATGGATGGATGGATGGATAGGTAGGTAGATGGATGGATAAGAAAGAGGAATTGATGGATGGATGGATCTAAGAAATGCTGCATTAAATTTAACACAGTAGCATTAAACTAGTTAACTTTCCTGTCACAATGCTTTTTAATAAAATGACATTATTTCAATATTTGGGGAGGGTGGAGTCCTGTTTTTAAAATATTCTTCGGGGGATTTAGCCTCCTGCTGCCCCTGTTTCGTGCAAGAGCAAACAGCTCAAAGTGGAAGCGTTAAATGCACACTTTGCTTCCGAAGTTGGGATTCAGCTGGTCTTGGTCTGATTCAGCGATCGTAGCCTTGGAAGCCGGAGGAAGGCTCCGTCTTCGCAAGGTTCAACTCAGACTTAGCCCTCCCCGTGTTTCTTTTCGGCAGGTCTGTTTCTCTCCGTTCTCACCCTCTCCGTCTTCTTCGCCAGCCGTCTCCGCCCGGCTAGCCGCGCCCCTCTCCTCTTCCGGCCCGACACCAACATCCAGGTTCTGTTGGACCTCAAGTATAACCTGAGCGCCGAGGGCATCTCATGTGTTACCTGCTCAGGTGAGTCAGTGAGGCCAGGACAAGAGAGGAGAGGAGATGGTAGGGTTTTTCAGGTTGGGATTGGCGTAGAGCAGGGGTTCCCAACCTTTTCAATCCAGGGACCCGGGTCACATTCTCTCAGTCAGTTTCGAGGGCCCGGTGGCCATTTTGCCCTGCCTGTATGATAGGGGTGGCCATTCTGTCTCAACAGTTTCAAAGAGGGTGGCCATTTTGTTTCTCAAATGCCCTTGGAGGAGTGGAGGGGCCACATGAAATGGTGCCATGGGATGGATCCTGTCCATGGGCCTTAGGTTGGGAACCCTTGGTGTAGAGAATCAAGAGAGAAAGAGGCTAATTTAGACCCAAGAACTGCTTTTCATTTGCAATCTAGTCGTGGGCAGCTCCAACGGCCAACGTCTCAAGCAAAATTATGGGTTTGTTACAAAAATAATTTAGGTATTCTTTACCCCTCCAAACCTTTCTGAGAAAAATAACACCACCCACAAAGTATTCTGCAAAATAGGGATTCTGGGACATAGTTGCTGTATATACTCATGTATAAGCCGAGCTTTTTAGCCCCAAAAATGAGCCCCAAAAAGGGGACTTGGCTTATACTCGAGTCAATGACCACGAGGGTCCCAAGACCACGTTGGATCAAATCTATCAAATCCATTTCCCAAATTGGTTCAGCGTCGATGCTCTGATCTCGGATATCCTTTTGTCCCTGACTAACCTTGTGCGACAGGCTTGTTTCAGGAGAAACCCCACAATCTCCAGAACAACATCCGTACCTTGTTGGAGAAGAAGAAGCGTGGATCGGGGCCAGCATGGGGCGATCGAGGGATCGGGGCCAGTGACAGAGGAGCAATGCAAGGTGAACTTTAGGGAATCCCCCTCTATCTGAATAGCCAAAAAGTTCCCCTAAATGTTGGATCCAATGAGCATATAATGTGTTTGGCCTCAGTGACATATTATCATCATCCAGATTTGACCTCTGGTCTTGCTACTTCCCAAAATAGTCCCAAAACTCTGGGTTTGGGCCAAGATCCATTTAGGCTCTCTGAACCAACTTGGATCTGAACCCTGATCTCCGCTTGGGAATCCCAATCTGTTTGCTTTTGGCGATTGGGCTGTTGCCTGTTTCAACATCACTGGTTTGTCAGAATCGGATGGAAATCCAAAGTCAGTCAGTTCCCAAGTGTTTCCGTATCATACAATAACGGAGTAGAAATAAAGCGAATTTCCTTCTTTCTTTCTTTTTTAAATCTTTTCTATTCCCCTTTCCCCCCTTTTTCTTTGAGTGTTTTTGTGTTATTTGATTTAAATTAATTAAAGGATGTAAATAAATTTGGTTAATTTGTTTCCCCTTCCTCTGTATTATCATTATCTCTTCCCCGCTTTAGTATTTTTAAAAATAAAAATTGTTTTGTTTAGTAAAAAGTTAAATAAATAAAAAACCAAAAATTGATGATGATGATGATGATGGAGTAGGAAGAGTTGGGTGGAGCATCTAAAGCAGTGGTGACAAACCTCTGACACACGTACCAGAGGGGGCACTCAGAGCCTTCTCAGTGGACACATGATGTCCGCGTGGCCACCATAGCAGAAGCAAGATGGTAGAACTTCAGCTTGTCCCGGAAATCATATAGTGATGACTGTGTCCTCTTCTCCAGACCCCCAGGGAACCGTTTACATCTTCAAATCCAAAAGCCGAGGGAAGCCGGTGGTGTATCGGTTCTCCCTCAATGCCACTGTCCTGGCACCGTGGCAGATGGTGTCCTCGGGAGATGGAGAGGTCCCATCCTTCCAGGTGAGTTCCTTGAGATGCCTTTTGAGGTGGTGCTCAAGGAAAGAGACTCCCGGGGTGGGTTGACTTGGTCCCCCCCCCCAGTTTCATAAACCAGGAGCCGGAAAAATCCCCTTCTGTCGAGATCCTTGATTATTCCCCCAATAATTCTTGGAGACCTTCTAAGTTGAGAATCCTAGACTGGAGAAGACCTCTCTTGATTGGTGGGGTTCCTTCTGAGGCGGTTGGTGTACCTTCGTCGCCAGCCTTGCATATGAGGACAATGGGCCTTGGAGTCCACCATAACCTGTAGATTCGAGGCCCGAAAGGGGCGGGAAAGCTGTCCTTGTAGGGCCTCCTGTTGTGATGATGACCACCACGCTGGTGGTGATGATGGGGGTTGAGGAATGGGAAACATGGACAGAACTCACCTCTTTGGCCGTGCTGCATTGAGTGATCTGTTCTCATTGATCCGTTGCTTAGGTGTATAAGGTTCCGTATGGTAACTTCACCAAGAGGCTGACCGCTTGTATGTCCACAGTAGGGCATGTCCAGCCGACGGGCCTCAAGAAGTGGATAATGACTACGTTGTCCTGCGATGCCAAGCGAGGGTGGAAATTCGACTTCAGCTTCTATGTGGCTTCTAAGGAGCAGCGGCAGACGCGGTAATAATAATAATAATAATAATAATAATAATAATAATAATAATAATAATAATAATAATAATAATAATAATAATAATAATAATAATAATAATAATAATAATAATAATAATAATAATAATATTGAGCTTTCTGGGTCCCTTATTGCTTTCTTTGGTCTAGGAAACTGTATTTTGCCCAGTCCCGTAAACCTCCATACCACGGCAGGGTCTGCCTGGCCCCTCCGGGTTGCCTCCTGAGTTCGAGTCCTGACGGGCCCAACAAAGGCTTCTTATACGTCCCAAATGAGAAAGGTGAGCCCAGGAAAATGCCCAATATTTTCAATGTTTTATTATGTCAGGGATTCCAGCTGTTAGATTGCGTTAGCACTAAAAAGAAGGGGAAAGAACAGAAGAACTGAAGCGGTATTTGCAAAACAAACAAACCATTCCCACTCAACTTCAGAGGTTGCTGTTGGATGGATGTTTGATTAAATTACAAGAATTTAAAAAAATGTTTTTTGGATAAACTGAAACTGTTATTAAGATGCTAACTTTTTATTGGATTATAGAAAACAGTGGAATAGTGTAGCAAGTGATATGGGAGAAAGGTGGAAGTTAAAAAGAAAGGTGGAAGTTAAAACTAAGGCTATCTCATTATGAATAATAATTATGAATTACTATAATTTATTATGAATTATTGTTCATTGGGAATTCATAATGGGATAGGAAATTGCTCAAAAGAAGACTCGTTAGCAAGTTTCCTGTAATAATGGTCTAATGATATCAGATTACTAATAGGAAAATAGGAGCTAAAGAAGAAGATAAATGAATGGAAGTAAATCTTTTTCCAAGAGTAAGATAAGATTTGTATATCAAATGAACATTTCTTTCTCTTTATTACTGTTAATAATAGGGAAGATTAATTAAATTTTTAAAAAGAAGTACTGAGTCTATTTTGTACCGTTAGGTTTAAACAATTGGCTTAATTATATTAATTGCACACCATAAAATTGATTCGGACTTTTATTATGTCCCTTTCCAGGGTTTTTGAGGTTTAAAAAAAGATGTTTTCTTTAATCTTTTGCTCTGAATTTGTTCATTACCTTTTTTTTTTACTTAATTTGCAAAATTTGCAAACATCCTTTTCTTTTTGCATTTCTAATAAGCGTTTCCAGAAACGTCAAGCCTCTCAAAACTGAGTTGGAAAGAAGTTTAACTATCATGGTGATAAAGAAGAACTAATAATCCAAACTTTTAAAACGTGCCTGTCGCCTTTCTTGCTTTCTCCAGCTGTCCCCAAAGCTAAGCTTTCCGTCACATCTGGATTCAACCCGTGCGGGAACGCCAGCTGCGGAAAGCCGGCGGTGCGGCCGCTGGTGGATACGGGAGCGATGGTTTTTGTAGTTTTTGGGATTCTTGGCATGAACCACACCCGGCGCACGGACAACCACGTCATAGGCGACACGGTAAATGTGCTTTCTTACGTAGACTGGGATTTGGTTTAGACCGAGAGCTGTGATTGTGCTACATTTGCAAATTGCTACAAGAGTGGGTTGGGTTGAGGTGTTTGTGTATTTGCAAATGCAATGGATTTTTGCACAAAATGCAATGATTTGTGCAAAACTCTCTTTAGGGGCGGAAAGTGCAATCATGCCCATACAAAGTGCGCAAAATGTCTTGCAGTCTCATCTTTCGGGGAAGGAATATTTGAATTTTTGGAAAATTGGGAATCAGCAAGATCTCTAAGGGTATAATTTCTCCTAAGTAATTTTTAAAAAATGCTATCGTGCGCCCCCCCCCAAAAAAAAAAAAATATGCACAAAACATTTTGTAGTCCCATCTTTCTAGGGGGAAGGACCATAGTGGCTTAGTGGTTAAGATGCTGAACATGACAACTGGAAGGTTGGCAAGTCAGCAGTTCAAGACCCGAGTGCTGCACGACAGAGTGAGCTCCCATCTCTGTCCCAGTTCCTGCCAACCTAGCAGTTCGAAAGCAAAAAAATGTAGGTGACTAGGTAACAACATTCCGTGTGCTCTGGTGTCTAGTCATGCCTGCCACATGTCCACGGAAACATCTGCAAACTCAGACAGCACTGGCTCTTTGGCTGTCAGTAAAGCTGCGGGGGCTCTGGTTAAGAAGGTCGTCTTGTTAGCTGGAAGGCTGGCAAGTCGGCAGTTCGAGACCTGGGTACCGCATGACGGATTGAGCGCCCGTCTCTGTCCCAGCTCTTGGGGACATGAAAGGAGCCTCATTTGGGCATTCCCTGAGCAGAGTTTCTTCCGCAAAAATCCTTTCAACCCAAAATAATTTCTGACAAGAAATTATTAATGAAGATGAGCACCGAACCCTAGAGTCAGATATGGCTGGCTTTCGAGCAAAGGCGAACTTTACCTTTCAGGAAAGGGATTTTTTTTGGGGGGAAAGGAAACCAGCAGGGTCTATATAGCAGGGGCTCCCAACCTAAGGCCCGGGGGCCGGATCCGGCCCATGGCACCATCTCATCAATTCGGCCTCTTCTCATTGTCTCACGTGTTTCTCTCTGCCTGTTGTTTGTGTCTCCTTGTGGAAAGGGCAGCGTCGTTTACGACGAAGGCTTCGACCTTTTCAGAGAGATTGGTCCCCTGTGCCGGATTTGCAAAGCCATCGCTAACAACACCGAACTGGTCAAGCCAGGAGGGGCCCAGTGCTTACCCTCAGGTCTGATCCAATATGACATCCCAGGGGTTGATTCTGGGGGCTGCTATTTTGGAGGGGGGGGTCCTAGGATGGATCAGGGCTCCGGACATCCAGAGTCCAGCTCCATGAAGCTCCCTTAACCCACTTGGTATAGAACTGGGATCTCAGGCCGCCCCGAAATCAGGGAATAAATAAACCCGTAATGAGCGAACAAGCCAGGATGATATCAGGGTTGTGGATAAAATCGATTTGGACTTGAAGAGGGGGGTGCGTATTTAACCAGCAAGGCTTTTGCAAATTGGGGTTCTTCTGATGTAGGCTTTTTAAGTTGGAAAGCTAATTTCCGTTTTTGCCCCCTCCCAGGTTATAGTATCTCTAACATCCTTCAAATGCTGCACCCCGAATGCAAAAACCTCCCCGAACCGAACCTTCTTCCCGGACAGCTCTCCCACGGTGCAGTGGGGGTGAAAGACGGGAAGGTGCAGTGGATTTCTATGGCTTTTGAGTCGGTAAAGTGGAATTTCTTTCTCTTTTGACTCTATTTCTATTATGTAATCCAGGGTTTCCCCAACCAAGGCCCACGGGCCAGATCTGGCACATGCCACCATTTCATGTGGCCCACCCCCACCCCTCCAAGGGCATTCGAGAAACAAAATGGCCACCCCTATTGTGCAGACATGGCAAAATGGCCACCCAGCCCTCGAAGCTGATTGAGAGAGCGTGACCGGGCCTGCAGTGGCTTGGCGGTTGAACTTGACGGGCTGGAAGGTCTGCAGTTCGAGACCCGAGTGCTGCACAATAGAGTGAGCCTCCGTCGTCTGTCTCAGCTCTTGCCAACCTCGCAGTTTTGAAAGCAAGCAATTGCAAGGAGATAAATAGGTACCGCTTTGGCGGGAAAGGTAACAGCATTCCGTGCACTCTGGTTCTACTTTATAATTATTAAATCACATTTACTTGCTCCCTTCAAGAATTTATTGTTGTTATTACGGAGTTTGTTCACAGCCTTCCTGATCCCGCTAAGTGCCCAAGCTAATATAAAATACTGTGCAATGTCTTGGAATAGTAGTTATGAGCCGTTAGCCTTACAAAAGACCGTACCACACTGGTCTAAATAATCCAGTGCGTGCCCGTCCGTCTATGCGTCATCCTTCTTTTCAGTCGTCTCCCTGTATCTTCTGTTCCAGACGACCTACAAGGGGAAATCTTCTTTCCAGACCTACTCCGACTACCTCAAATGGGAGACGTTCCTCCAGGATCAGCTCCGGAAGTTCCCCGAAGGTTCGGCCTTGCGCCGGGGCTTCCAGACCTGCGAGCATTGGAAGCAGATTTTCATGGAGATCATCGGTAAGTGGTGCAAACAGGCGAACGCCGCAACAAGGTGTTGAAGCACGGAGGGCTTTGCGCACCACTTCCCTGGCAATTGCAGTTTTGACGACTTAAGCGCCTGATGGGAAGACTGACTCCTTCGAAGTCAAATTCGTCCCGTTCTTTTCCGAGCTGTGCGCGAAGTCATTTGTCTCGGAATGGTAGTTAAGAGCCATTAGCCCTACTAAAGACCGGATTATACAAAAAAGGACAGTCCCGGAACGGGGGTGGTGTGGGTTCGAATCTGCACTCCGTGGCCAACCTTGTCGAGCCGACCGTAAACTTTCAGCTTCTGCTAGCTCCCCTCCTTGCGTGGTAGGATTTAGTTGGGGAAAGTTGTGTGGGCTAGTGGTTAGTGTTAAGCTGGGATTCGGGAGAGAAAATATCTTTATATGGAGGAGACCTAGACAGACAGGCATGTACTTGATAATTTGGATAATCAAGGTTTTAATTATCAGCTCGGCCTGGGATCTCTCTTTTCTTCTCGTTTTCTCTTTCCCTGGTCTACCTCGCATGGTTCTTAGGAAGGTAAAAGTGAGGAAAGAGCCACAGATTGAAGTATTTGGAAAAAATTTCTGCCCTCTCAATTTTTCTCTCGTCTTCAAGGAGTACAGAGCGCCCTGTACGGTCTCATCCTGTCTCTCGTGATCTGCGTGGCGGCCGTGGCCCTTTTCACCACCCACCTTCTCCTCCTGCTTCCCGTGCTGCTCACCATTTTAGGTACAACGGGTTTGACTCTGACCTTGGTCGACACCAGCTGGTGTGGGAAATTCGGCCGATCCGGTAATGCGACTTTTCAAACATAAATCTCTTCGTCAGGATCTTTCATATAGTTTCTGATATTCAAACATGTGTAAGCCCGCTAAGAAGTAGCACGTAATGAGGCTTCTATAACGCGACAAAACGACTGCTAAAATTATGAATGTTTAAACATCAGAAACCATATGAAAGATCCTGACGAAGAAATTTATTTTTGAAAAGTCGCATTACCGGATCGGCTTGGATCTATGGATATATAATAGTTGGATATATGGATATAAAATAGTTGGATATATGGATATATAATAGTTTTTTTTTTCAAAATTGTTCCTTAGATGAATGTAATTGTCAACATTATGAAGAATTTTTTTAATAAATTGATACAGTATAAGTTTTTGAAATATTTCCAAGGACGGAGAGTATTCTTGTGGTTTTTGCCTCAAACGGTTGTTTTTCTCTACTGTGGACGCACACCACACCAGAAAGTGGCAGGCATGACTAGACACATGGAATGCTGTTCCCTTTCCTGCTGAAGTGGCACCGATTTATCTACTTGCAATTTCTTGCTTTCGGCCTGCTAGGTTGGCAGGAGCTGGGACAGACAACCTGAGCTCACTCCGTCACTCAGCACTTGTGTCTCAAACTGCTGACCTGCCCACCTTCTGATCATCAAGTTCAGCATCCAAACCGCTAAACCATGGATTCTCATCCTGCGGCCTGTGGGCCAGATGCAGCCCCCACCACCACCTCCACCACACTAGGAAGTGCCATGTGGTGGAGGAAGGGCAAAATAGCCGTCCAGCCCCCGAAGCTGTCTGAGGGAGTGTGACCCGGCCCCCAGCTTTAAATGGTTGAGAACACCTGATATAGAAGAAAGAATTGGTTTCCAATCTAGGAGTTTAATTTCCGATTATTCCCAGCTGCTATACACAAAAGGACTCTAGGCACAATAGCTTAACATATTATAAAGTAGTTTATTGTAAGCAAAAGTCCAATAAAATCAGAACCCATTATTTAAAAAAGCACAATACCTTAATAATAAAGAGATGCAAGTAATATAAAGATTTGCTAATAATATAGAAATTTGTGCAAAGCAAAGACAGGTTCCTAAAGGATCCCGTGTTGGCAATGCCCACTTGTCTCTCTTTACTCCTTCTTTATATACCTTCTGAAACACTCCTTTTTTTAGTACATTAGGTCAAGTCACATTTTGCGTAGAGTATCTCTCTCACAGCCGTTTCCCACACCTCTTGTCTTTCAGGCGTCGTCTGTCTGGTGGTCACCATCATGTACTGGTCGGGGTGGGAGATGGGAGCGGTGGAGGCCATTTCGCTTTCCATCCTCGTGGGATCCTCGGTGGACTACTGCGTCCATCTCGTCGAGGGCTTCCTCCTGGCGGGGGAGAACCTACCGCTTCACTTGGCGGAGGTGAGAGGGCCCGGCGGGTTGGGAGCGGATGGCAAAAGAATCCCGGACTAATCCTTTTGATGTTAGATTCATCCCGTTGTTTCCCAGCACTGTGCAAAGTCTCGGAATGGTAGTCAAGAGCTGTTAGCCCAACAAAAGACTACATTAAAAGGCCCCCCTTGCTCGGATGCCATTTACAGCCAGCGCTGTATGCAGCAGGCATGACTGGATGCTGGAGTGCACGGAATGCTGTAACCTTTCCCACCAAAGTGGTGAAGTGGTACTTCTTTATCTGCCTGCAATTTTCTTGCTTTTGAACTGTTAGGTTCGGCAGGAGCTGGGGTAGACAATAGGAGCTCTCTCCATTGTGCAAGGCTTGGGTCTCGAAGTGCTGACCGGGAATTTGAATTAGAGAATTGTGTGTTGTATATTTATTGTTCTTTTCCTCTCTCCCTCTCCTGCCCAACCTCTTCCTTTCAGGACCCCATTTCCAGCCGTCAGTGGAGGACAATCGAGGCTGTCCGGCACGTCGGCGTGGCCATCGTCTCCAGTGCGGTCACCACGGTCATCGCCACTGTCCCGCTCTTCTTCTGCATCATCGCCCCCTTTGCCAAATTCGGCAAGATCGTGGCCCTCAACACGGGCGTCTCCATCCTTTACACACTAACCGTCAGCACCGCCCTCTTGAGCCTCTTTGGACCGCCTTTCTTCACCCGGAGCCGGACTTCGTTCCTCAAGGCTTTGGCCGGGGTGCTGATCGCCCTGGGGACTGGCCTCTTCCTTTGCCTCTTGCTGCTGAGAAGTGGGTTCGAGATCCTGCTCCCCAATGGGAAGGCCCTATAGTTTCGTATCTCCAAATTTCCCCCTTAAAAATATTTCCCCTTTTTTCTTCGTCTCCACCCTTAACGCATCTGGAGAATTTCAGGAACCTTAGAAGCACAGAAGTTGCATTAAGTTCCGTTACAATGTGAGGTGGGATAACTGCAACTAATTCCTTTCCCCAAGGTGTAACTAAGTTCTGTTACAAAGCAAGGAGGGATAACTGCAACTAATTCCTTTCCCCAAGGTGTAACTAAGTTCTGTTACAAAGCAAGGAGGGATAACTGCAACTAATTCCTTTCCCCAAGGTGTAACTAAGTTCTGTTACAAAGCAAGGAGGGATAACTGCAACTAATTCCTTTCCCCAAAGTGTAACTAAGTTCTGTTACAAAGCAAGGAGGGATAACTGCAACTAATTCCTTTCCCCAAGGTGTAACTAAGTTCTGTTACAAAGCAAGGAGGGATAACTGCAACTAATTCCTTTCCCCAAGGTGTAACTAAGTTCTGTTACAAAGCAAGGAGGGATAACTGCAACTAATTCCTTTCCCCAAAGTGTAACTAAGTTCTGTTACAAAGCAAGGAGGGATAACTGCAACTAATTCCTTTCCCCAAGGTGTAACTAAGTTCTGTTACAAAGCAAGGAGGGATAACTGCAACTAATTCCTTTCCCCAAGGTGTAACTAAGTTCTGTTACAATGCAAGGAGGGATAACTGCAACTAATTCCTTTCCCCAAGGTGTAACTATGTTCCATTACTACAACAGGGATGGATAACTGCAACTAATTCCTTTCCCCAAGGTGTAACTAAGTTCCGTTACAACAGAGGGAAGGATAACTGTAACTATTTTAATTCCTTTTGATAGATACAGGGGCGAAACACCCAAGGAAGAAGATCACACAATTTCAAGCGCCGGGTTGCATTGTGCCTTCCTATGGCCCGTCTTGGTTGGGGATTTTGGGAACTGTAGTCTGAGGAAGGGGACCGTTTCCAGGCTCAGGGTGGAAATGTGGTTCTTCTTTCTCATTACGTTTCTCCGGTGATGTTTTATAAAAGAAGAGATCTGGGGGTTTTGCTTTTGTTTTGTAACTCCAGAAGTAAGTAAATCCACTCTGCGCACTGTGCTTTTCTGATCTCGATGTCTCTCTCTGCGCACGCAATTCCCAGGCACTTTAATCCCTCCCTTCCTGATTTTTATCCTTGAAAATGTCTATTTATTATCTCCAGACGTACACCCCAAGATGGATTGAAGTAGTGGCTTGTTTGGACAGCTGGCCATTTGGGGTGTGTGGCACCAGAGTAGAAAGAAAACAGGCAGAAATTCAACCTTCTTATTTTTGGCTAGGTTTGTTTATTACGTCCTATGGCGAAACAACCGGCTTTGATATGGACCGATGGAGCTATCGTCTCTCGCGATTACAAGAGCATCATCTGTTCAGCTCCCCAAAACTCCCCGGACAGGGATTTCATCCCACCGGTCACCCTTCACGGCCACGAGCGACCTGACGGGCAGCAGATGGTTTGAATTAATCTCCCGGCGAAACCACCGAACCATCTCCGTTAGCAAAGATGTTTAAAGCATCGCGGGCGCCATAATGGTGAAATAATGAAACCGTCTCCCTTTTATATGCAGAACAGCTGTTCCTATGGAGCAGAAAGGGGTTTTTTTCTTCTTCTTCTTCTATCGTGTCCCGATCAAACCCTGGACTGCCAAAACGTAGCCACTTTCTTGGCTTTGGCGTTGGCCAAACTCAAGTCTTCGTTGGTGCGCGTTTCTGGCAGGCCAGGACATTGAGCCAGATTCTGTATGGATTGGTAGGGTGCAAAAATCGTGGATGATACTTTATGGCAGGGGTTCCCAACCTTTTCAAGCCGGGGGCCGGGTCACGCTCTCTCAGCTTCGAGAGTCAGATGACCATTTTGCCTTATTGGCCATTTTGGCCCAATAACTTCAAAGAGGTTGGACATTTTGTTTCTTGAATGCCCTTGGAGGGGTGTGGGGCCACATGAAATGGCACCATGGACCAGATCCGGCCCATGGGCCTTAGTTTGGGAAACTCTGTTTTATGGCATTGCAAAATCAACAGAGGCAGGGTTGATTCTTGGGCTGACCTGTGGTCAAGTGAGCCACGTCTCCATCGCTCTCTTGACTTGGAAATCTCCCCAAAATGACTCAAATCCGAAAGACTTGGGTCACGCAGTGATGGTGAACCTTGGCACACCAGCTGTTCTTGGACTTCAATTCCCAGAAGCCATGACCAGCAAGAAGTGCTGACCAGGGCTTCTGGGAATTGAAGTCCAAAAACACCTGGAGTACCAATCATAGCTGTCAAGTATCCCTTATTGGCCAGGAAAACCCCTTATTTTATCCTCTTTCCTGCCATCATCCCTTATTAATTAGACTGCAATGCCCTATTGCCGCCATTGGAGGGCAGCACAGGATAAGCATAGCTGTCAAGTATCCCTTATTTGCCAGGAAATTTCCCTTATTTCCAAATCCAAAACTTGACAGGTATGGTACCAATGTTGGCCATTGTGCTATGGCCAGTGATGGCCAACCTTGGCAGTCCAGGTGTTCTTGGACTTCACTTCCCAGAAGCCCTGATCAGCAGGAAGTGCTGACCAGGGCTTCTGGGAATTGAAGTCCAAGAACACCTGGAGTGCCAAGGTTGGCCATTGCTGGCAGGCAATGGATAGATCTCTCCCATACAAAGGAAAGGACCTCAGGTTTAGATACTAAATTAAGCCTTACCTGGAAACATTTGCAATTCAATCTCAGTTCTTGCATTTAAGAAAAAAATCCCAATTTCTCCGCTGTCTTTTTCTCTCTCTCCATTTTTAAAAACCAACCCAGCTCATATTTTGAGGCCGAATCGGTGAGTTTTGGGCCTTCCTAAGGAGAGAAACTCTTTTCTCTCAGGAAGGTAATCAACGGTGTGATATTTATTACATTGCTCTGGTATAAATCCTCCTCCTTTCCAGAGGCGAGGTTTCTGGAGATTGATTCTCGGGCGCATCGTGAGGAATGCAAAGTTTGTCTGGAAGCGCAATTTCCTACTAGCCGGGTTTGTAAATCATTGTGACTGCAGAGGAAATGTAAAAAAAAAAAAAATAGGTTTTTCTATAACCCTGAATCTGTTTTGGATGCATCCCCGTGGATGCAAAAAATCCGATCATAAGGCAGGTTTTTAAGCTGTGGATGCTGGGAATCGGAGTTCAGCCTATCCTTGTATTGCAAAACAAAAGCTATTTAAGTAATAAATTACTTAAAGTCACCGAATGAGTTTGTGGTGGAGTCAAGATTCAAACATGGGACTTCTAGATTTCAAGGTTCTCCTGAATTTGGGAAGGCAAGATTTCTTTTTTCCCCAAATAATCAAAGGTCACCTTGTCGAAAGCCAGTCGTATCCGACTCTAGGGTTCAGTGCTCACCTCCGTTTATAGCCGAAGAGACTGCATCTGCAAATGTTACCATGTTGTGGTAGGCGTGCCGAGACACCAAAGTGCATGCAATGCTGTTTACCTTCCCGCCAAAGTGGTACCTATTTATCTACTTGCAATTTCTTGCTTTCGAATTGCTAGGTTTGCAGGGAATTGAGCTAATTTTGCTTCCTCCTCTTATAGACAGTATAGATCTCTCCATCTCGGTTACAGAGAGAAAGCTTTTTTTCTCGAAAGGGCGAGCCTGCTAATGACATTTTCCCCCCCGTGCACAACGCACATCTGTTTGGGTGGTGGTGGAAAACCTTATTGAATCAAAGAGGGGAACGGGGGGGGGGAGGCATTTAGAAACAATACCAACCGGAGGGCGGTGAGCAGATATTTTTCCATCCCATGTTCTCCTTAATTTAACAATCTCGGGATATCGCACGCCAGCAGCCTCGTGCCATTAAGCAAATGTTCTTTAAATTGATTTCAAATTAGCGGATTAATGATTCCCCTCACCTCCCGTCTGCCGTTTTCCAGAAGGGTCTAAGACGGGTGTGTGTTTTTTGAGTCATGGGAGGGTTGGCCTGTTTTCGGTTCTAACTGGACCGGTTTTGGCGGCTGCACATCCCATAGATTGACCCGCGCGAAAGAAAAACGAGAATTAAAACCTGCCAAGTTTCTAGCAACACATTGGGAACTCTTGGCTTAAGGACTTGAGTTTGGCCAACTATGAAGCCAAGAAAGTGGTTTCATTTTGGCAGTCCAGGGTTTGAGCAGGACACGAACGAAGAAGAATCAGAAACATGCGCCGATGAGGACTTAAGTTTGGCCAACGGTGAAGCCAAGAAAGTGGCTTCATTTTGGCAGTCCAGGATTTGATCAGGACATGAAAGAAGAAGAATCAGAAACATGCGCCGATGAGGACTTAAGTTTGGCCAACGGTGAAGCCAAGAAAGTGGCTTCATTTTGGCAGTCCAGGGTTTGATCAGGACATGAAAGAAGAAGAATCAGAAACATGCGCCGATGAGGACTTAAGTTTGGCCAACGGTGAAGCCAAGAAAGTGGCTTCATTTTGGCAGTCCAGGGTTTGATCAGGACATGAAAGAAGAAGAATCAGAAACATGCGCCGATGAGGACTTAAGTTTGGCCAACGGTGAAGCCAAGAAAGTGGCTTCATTTTGGCTGTCCAGGGTTTGATCAGGACATGAAAGAAGAAGAATCAGAAACATGCGCCGATGAGGACTTAAGTTTGGCCAACGGTGAAGCCAAGAAAGTGGCTTCATTTTGGCTGTCCAGGGTTTGATCAGGACATGAAAGAAGAAGAATCAGAAACATGCGCCGATGAGGACTTAAGTTTGGCCAACGGTGAAGCCAAGAAAGTGGCTTCATTTTGGTAGTCCAGGGTTTGAGCAGGACACGAACGAAGAAGAATCAGAAACATGCACCGCCGAGGACTTAAGTTTGGCCAATGATGAAATCAAGAAAGTGGCTTCGTTTTGGCAGTCCAGGGTTTGATCAGGACATGAAAGAAGAAGAATTTGAAGGGTGTCCTTTTCTCAACTCCTGGTTTTCTGCTACTCCCCTTCACAGTCACCTTTTTGTTCTAAAAAAAGCAAAATAATTAAACATCTGTTCAGAGAGGGTTGGAAAGCTCGTTGCTGGAGGTATCAAACGGGCAATTCAGCTGGCAAAGAGAGGATGCACCTGGAACCGCTAGATGGTGATGGCCATAAAACAATTTGCCCAAGGGCGTTTGCCACATCGCATCAGACGAATGGCTCTCCGGAGGGGGGATTTGGAAGCCGTGCTTTCTCACCGGCTTTCCCGACAGATGGTTTGATTTCCTTCCAAAATATGGTTGTGAAAAGTTGTAGCCCCTGGCTTCCACTCAAGGCAAAACTCTTCGTCCGTTTAACGGCAGGAGCAGAGCTCGCCAGGGGTGCGCGCGAGGAAACGGCTTTTCCGGATCACCAATCCAAAAAAAAAAAAAATGAATCCAAACAAAGGGTAATCTAAATGAGTCTCATTTTGTGAATAAATCATGGCAACGTAAACCTGGTGCTTACATCTTCCAAGGATGACCTTGAACCCTTTGGGAAGGCTTTGAGGGCCAAACAGTCTGCACAATGGGGGTGGCCATTTTGTCCCAACTGCTTCAAAGGGTCAGCCATTTTGTTTCTCGAATGTCCTTGGAGGGGGTAAGGTGATTCCTTAAAAAGTTCATTTTTAAGGTATGGGGAGGGCACAGAAAATGGCACTGGGGCCAGATCTGGCCCACCTCGGAGTTAAAGGGAACCAACAGAGTCGGTTCCAAAGTAGGACACAAATGAAAATCCCCTTATGAGTGGATCTACTCCTAGCTGAGGCTAGCAAGTGAACCAAAGCTGGGGGGTCTACTGTTCCCAGAATCCCCTGACCAGCAGGGGAAACTGGGATTTGTAGTCCACATATGTGACTCTGTTATTTCTTTCCTTTGCACGACTCTCTTAGCTGCATTTTCTCGGTACACCCCTCATATCCTCGCCCGCCGGCCGCAAAAGCTGCAGAAAATGGGATAACTTCTAAATAAACAGTAAATCAAACTGAGCCACCTTTACTGACATCTTGTAATGTGAAGAAAAAATTGTGCCGTCTCAGCAGAAATTGTACGAGTTGGAAAGGTTTCCATCCCCCCCCCCCCCAATCCATGCAGGCTGGGTGTTCGCAGTACAAAAGCTATTGAGATATTCCCGTCTTGCCAAATCTTCGCTACACTTGGGTCTGAAAAACTGGGGTTTGGGGTGGGGCGTTTGTGGCCTACAGGTTGCCCCGGGCCTGTTCCACATCATGGCTTTACGATTGTGCACGCCAGCGATGCATCGGCCAAGGCATTCCCAAGATTTGAGCTGTTGGGCTTTGCCCCACAAAACTGGTCTCTGGCCTTTTCCGGCCCAAAACGGCCCAGGGGCACTTGCCAGAATCTGATGAACAGTGACTTCGTAGTTGAGACACTGAACTAGACGATCGGAATGTCAGCAGTTCAAGACCCGAGTGTTGCAAGATGGAGTGAGCTCCCGTCGTCTGCCCCAGCTCCTGCCAACCTAGCAGTTTGAAATTGCAAGAAATTTGCAAGTGGATAAATAGGGTACCTCTTTGGTAGGAAATGTAACAGTGTTCTGACATCGAGTCATGCCTGCCACATGGCCACAGAAACGCCTGCAGACGCAGACTGCGCCGGCTCTTTGGCTGTAAACAGAGGTGAGCACTGAACCCTAGAGTCGGACACGACTGGCTTTTAAGCAATTAAGACCTAACGGTCGGTAGGGATTGATAGGGGCAGGGGAAGAAGAAATTGTGTCTCAATCCAATAGGATAAGTGCTTAACTGTCCAATGCAAAAAATAAGCCCACCAATTCTCCAGTGATGCGCAAAGCACCAGGATGTCCAGATGGCAGGAACAACCGTTTACGGAAGCATAACCGTCTTGGTGAGCAGTAAACAAGGCAAAGAAGCACGCCGGAGTATTGCTGTAATCCTTGGGTCGGGAATGCTCGCCGGCACGGTCTAATCCCTCTTCCTGATTTATTTATCTCTGCATCTTCTGCGCACGGGTTTTATTGTTGCCGCTAGTTATTTATGCACGGTTCGGGATCCGTCCTCGGAGGCGCCAACAGTGATGCATAATTCAAGCCTGCAGGTGCGCTCCGATTTTGACTCTCTCGCTGTGCCCGGGAAGAGGCAAAAATTTGTGCCAGTATTAACCCACTCATGGTTCCGGATCAAGGATGCTCGTGCGTTCTCAAAAGGGCACTTTATGGGGATTTGAGCAAAAGTAAAGGTTGGCCTTGCTTGAAAGCCAGTCGTATCCAAGTCTAGGCTGCACTGAATGCTGTTACCTTTCCCAGAGAAGTGGTACCTATTTATCTACTTGCAATTCCTTGCTTTTGAACTGCTAGGTTTTGGCAGGAGCTGGGGCAGACAACAGCAGCTCATTCCATCGTGCAGCAGTCGGTTCTCGAACTGCTGACCTGCAGACCTTCCAGTCAGCGTCTTAACCACTTGAGCCACCGCAGTTCCCGGATTTGAGAAACCGGTCTTCAAAAACCTTGTACTGTTACTTGGGACGTCAGCCAACCTCGTAAGGTTGTTGTAAGAATAAAAAAGAAGGGGAGTTTTCTTTCTTTCTTTCCCTTCCCTTCCTCTCCCTCCACTCCTCTCCCTCCTTTCTTTCTTTCTTTCTTTCATCTATCTATCTATCTATCTATCTATCTATCTATCTATCTATCTATCTATCTATCTATCTATCTATCTATCTATCTATCTATCTATCTATCTATCTATCTATCTATCTATCTATCTATCTATCTATCTATCTATCTATCTATCTAGATAGATAGATAGATAGATAGATAGATAGATAGATAGATAGATAGATAGATAGATAGATAGATAGATAGATAGATAGATAGAGTAGAACCTCAGATAAAGTCCAAACTCCGTTCCACAAGTTTGGACTTTATCTGATTTTGGACTTTATCCGAATCAAATGGGCAATGCTTCGGATAACGTCCAAAAATGGACTTTATCCGAGGTTCCTATACGAAATACCTCGGATAACGTCTATTTTTTAGCGGTTTTGAACTTTATGCAATGCATCACGTGTGCATGAAAACCACGACTTTATCCAAATCGGACTTTATCCAAATCAGACTTTATCCGAGGTACCACTGTAGATAGATGGATAGTTAGATAGACAGATAGACAGACAGATAGATAAATAGATAGATAAGCAATCTAGCCTTCTTTCCTTCTTTTCCCCTTCTTTCTTTCTTTCTTTCTTTTTATTCTTTCTTTCTTTCATTTCCCTTCCTTCCTTCTTTTCTTTCTTTCTTTCATTTTCCCTTCTTTCCTTCCTTCCTTCCTTCCTTAGATCCAAGGTATATCTCTTGATCCCTGAAATCTTTCTCTGAATAATAATAATTTTAAAAAAATCTGGATTATTTTTTTTAATGAATGGGCAAAGAGGCTCCTTTGGATTGCCAAAGAGTATTTTTAGGCCAGTATTTTCTTTTTCTGTTAAGAGAAATTTCTCCCCCAAGCCGCGGCTCAATAGGCGAGGCTTTCATGCCATGCCTGCTGTTCTTCTAAAGAGAAAGACTGTACAGTATCTCAAAGGTTTTCTCTCTTGCTTTCTCTAGTTCTATCAATGAGCTCTCCGGCCCTAAACCATTTCATTAATGAAAGAATCTTGGTCGAAAGCTTTTTTCTCTCCGGAGGGAGGGGGAGCAAACCCCATTTTCCATTCCCCATTAAAACATCTATCCGTGTAGCCATTTGAAAAGGTCTTTCCAGTAAAAGGGAAAAAAAGGTAGGAGGGGAGGCAAAGAAGAACAGACTGTCAGGAAACAAGGGAGTCTCTGAAAATACTGAGCAGCTATTACATGGGGTGATAAGCCCAAGGCTTTGATCTTTTAAGGAGCCAGGTCTTCTATGACCCATGCAGCTTTGAAGTTTCAGCCCGATAAATTTATATATATATATATATATATATATATATCTTTTTTTAGAAAAGGAATGGCGGTTTCTTACCACCTCACGCTGACGCTAAGAGGAAGATAAAGGACCTCTACACTGGGTGGCTTATATTCTTGGGTGGCCATCTGTCTGTCTGTCTATCTGTCTATTTATCTATCTATCTATCTATTCCTCTTTCCCATCCATCCATCCGTCGATTCCTCTTTCCCATCCACCCTTCCATCCATTCATCCATCCTTCCTTCCGTCCATCCATCCATCCATCCATCCATTCATTCATCCATCCATCCATCATCTATCTATCTATCCATCTATCCATCCATCTATCCATCCATCTATCTATCTATCTATCTATCTATCTATCTATCCATCCATCCATCCATCTATCCATCCATCCATCCATCCATCCATCCATCTATTGAAGGATATCTATCTATCCATCCATCCATCCATCTATTGAAGGATATCTATCTATCTATCCATCCATACATCTATTGAAGGATATCTATCTATCCATCCATCCATCCATCTATTGAAGGATATCTATCCATCCATCCATCCATCCATCTATTGAAGGATATCTATCTATCCATCCATCCATCCATCTATTGAAGGATATCTATCTATCCATCCATCTATTGAAAGATATCTATCCATCCATCCATCCATCCATCCATCCATCTATTGATTGAAGGATCTCTATCTATCTATCCACCCACCCACCCACCCACGGATGAGCTCCCGTCGTCTGTCCCAGCTCCTGCAAAGCTAGCAGTTTGAAAGCAAGTGGCTAAATAGGGACCACTTCGGTGGGAAGGTGAACGGCGTTCCGTGCGCTCCGGTGTCTAGTCACGCCTGCCACATGACTACAGAAACATCTGCATGAGTGGACGGCACTGGCTCTTCGGCTTTGAAACAGAGATGAGCACTGAACCCTAGAGCTGGATACAAATGGCTTTTGAGCAAAGGTGACCTTTACCTTTAAGGCATCCCCAACCGGAGGTGCGTAATTTAGAGCCTTCCAAACAAAAAATAAATAAATCAGTTTTTCACTTTCATGCACAAAACAGCAGCTGTACTGCTAAACATTGCCCCTGTACCTCCACTAGAGGGTCGTAATTCAACAAGAACAGCAAATCCGTCCACTTCTGGCCTCTGTGCACCATAAATCCTTTGCAATAGATTTTATTGAGTCTGTGCGTTTTCCCTTCTGGTCTACTGAATCCGGGATTATTTCATGTTCCCTGGAAGTGCTTGTCATGCTTGTGTATACATTTTATGACCATACGCGGAACCTTTGCCTCACACGGGCCACTTTGCTATTTTCTCTCAAATCAAACCTTCCCTTGCATTGAAGGTGAGCCTATAAAACATTCGCTTCCTGACTAGAAAAGCCAATGTCCAGTTGAAAGACTGCAGTCCTTCCCTAGCACTGGGAATAACACATGTGATTTACACAATATCGAGTGTGCTGATTCCAAATCTGCTCAGAATTTGCCTCTCGTGTACAGATTTAAGGCATGCTATAGCTATTCAAATGATATTGGGTAATGTATTTTTACATGGGAACATTAGAACAGCTGCAGCGACCACTATGGCTGTTGCCGCCTCAGCTGAATCATGTCCCCTGGTGGCATGCATGTTCCAGCAGCGGCCAGGCATGTCTGGGCAAGTCAGTGAGCTGACGTCAGAAATAGTTATATCAGGCGAGATGGACCAAGGGCTTGTCTCGAGTGTGAAACCTTCTTATTGGATAGTAGAGCTAGGCCATAGTGAGTCTGTTTTGAGCTAAAGAGGAATAGGCGCAGCTGTGTTAATAAACTGGACAATCTTTGCTCCATTTGTGGCAAATATACCTCGCGTGATCAACTCAAGAACCTAACCAAGAGGGTGAGATTGGCTAACTTAAGATCCTGGCATCCTAGGCAGAATTGGACTTCCGATTTGGATTCAGCGCACTTGATTTACTATAGGATTAGACCAAGTAGCAGACAATATTTATTTATTTGTGATGTCGTGTAATACACATTTTCCCTCCCTGTTTCTCCCCCTCACTTTCTTTCTTTCAATGACTAGTAGTCGTAAAAAACTGACAGGTTCATTAACTAGAAAATACATTTCGTGCTGGTAGGGACAAAATTCAACTGACTTGGCAAACTAGCAGCCCCATTTGGTTTTCCTTTTATTGCTTTGCACTTCATGGATGAAGGAAAGGAGACCTCTTAGCCCCAGTCGCTGGATGTCTGAGAAAGATGGAAGGATGGTGCTCTGCCCTCCCCCAAAAAATCTGCTGCCTGAAGCAGCTGGTGCCATTTGTGAGTTCCCTGAAAGCCAACGTGCCCTGCTCGCTTCCGAAAAGGCTCGTCATACATCGACAATGGGCAAACACGAATCGCTCTGGTTTGAGTGGTACATATAGCCCAATTTGAAACCCGAGGGGGTCAGGATCAAATTCTGGTGGCCTTTAGGAGTGAAGGTCAAGGTCATGGTCACCGTTGCTTGAAAGCCAGCCATATCTGATGCTAGGGTTCGGTGCTCATCTCTGTTTATAGCCAAAGAGCCAGCGCTGTCTGCGTTTGCAGAAGTTTCCATGGACACGTGGCAGGCATGACTATACACGGAACACTGTTACCTTTCCCAACAAAGTGGTACCGGTTTATCTACCTGTAATTTCTTGCTTTCGAACTGCTGATTTGGCAGGAGCTGGGGCAAAGATGGGAGCCCACTCTGTCATGTGGGGGGACACATGAAATGCTTCCACGGGGCCGCATCCGGGCCACAGGCCACAGGTTGACAATCCCTACCTTAATGACCCAAGAGCAATTTTGACCCTTTGCTATTTCTCAATCTCTCTTCCATTTCATCCTCTTCATCCTCTCGTAACGGCCGCTTTTAAACAGAAAAGTAATTTTCATCTCGGAAGCATTCTTCACAAATGAAGGATTGTAAAGACGGTGCAGAGAGGAAATATCTTTCCGTTTAATTAGCGAGCGAAGGGAACTTCTCCCTCTCTCTCGTTCGTTCACCCTCCTCTCTTTCTTATTAAAGTCGGAAGGGTGGGGGAGAGAAATAGATTTAAATGCAAATCAAACCCAACAAGAAGATACAAGCAAGCAAGGTAAGGATTTATCCGGCTTATGCTCTCCTCCGCCAGGAAATGGCAGGATACATCCATCTACTCAACCGATGCCAAACTTGTGCCGGATTTGAGCTATGGATCTGGCCAGGAACCTGGATGCAGAGAGAGGAGGATTCTGGCTGCCTTACAGTCCCCAAGACAGCTTTAGGGTCCGGTTTTGGGGCAACATGAGTTTTTCAATATCTTTGTGTTGGGTTGTGTCCATGGGAGTGATGTTGTTCCAGCGACAATCTCAAAGTGACGTCTCCACCGCTGGTCTCAGGACAGATCATGCTCTCTGTCCAACCTTACAGGGGTGTTGTTGTGAGGACATAGAGAGCCACAGAGCCATGACCCAGAGAAATGGTGAGTGCTCTATCGCTTAAAGGAAATGGAAACCAACCATCTACTACAGGGGTTCCCAACCTTTTTGAGCCAGGGGCCGCGGCATTCTCTCTCAGATAGCTTTGAGAACCGGATGGCCATTTTGCCCTCCCTCCACCACATGGCACTTCCAGGTGTGGTTGGAGGCAGTGGAGGCACACACGAAATGGTGCTATGGTCTGCATCTGGCCCATGGGTCACAGGGAATCCCTCATCTAAATTCTCCATCTTTTTTCCTCCTACGCCAATATTTCTTCCCTGGCCACCAGAAAACTGGTTCAAAGCCTGAGCCTAATTATCTCATCATCTCCCAAGATTCATTCGCATCTCTTCTAATTTTTATTTTTATTTCCGTGGCGGCAATTAAGAAGCAGCTCGTTAGGTCCGTCATTACGGAGCTTCTTCAAACCTAGACGTTTTCCTTCCCTCGCTACCGGAGCGATGCATATTTATAAAGAGGTTTTTAGAAAAGCAGAACCGAATCCATCAGTTTATCCATGTTCCGGCTCGTGCAACAAGGTTTTGATGACGGTGCGTCGGCTTGTTAGACGGACGGAAAGGTAAATGTGAGGGGAAGGTGAATAAAATTATAAATGGACTGGGGAGAAAGGCTGCTATTTCTGATTTATTTAGCACTGGAACAGGGGTTCCCAACCTTTTCAAGCCAGGGACCGGGGCATAGCTGTCAAGTATCCCTTGTTGGCCGGGGAAAAACCCTTATTTTACCCTCTTTCCCGCCGTCATTCCTTATTAATTAGACTGCAATGCCCTATTGCCACCATTGGAGGGCAGCACAGGATAAGCTTAGCTGTCAAGTATCCCGTATTTGCCAGGAAAACCCCTTATTTTACCCTCTTTCCCGCCGTCATCCCTTATTAATTAGACTGCAATGCCCTATTGCCACCATTGGAGGGCAGCACAGGACAAGCATCTCTGTCAAGTATCCCTTATTGGCCGGGAAAACCCCTTATTTTACCCTCTTTCCTGCCGTCATCCCTTATTAATTCGACTGCAATGCCCTATTGCCGCCATTGGAGGGCAGCACAGGATAAGCACAGCTGTCAAGTATCCCGTATTTGCCAGGAAATTTCCCTTATTTCCAAATCCAAAACTTGACAGGTATGGGCCGGGGTCACTATCTGTCAGTCAGCTGTGAGGGCCGGATGGCCATTTTGCCCTGCCGGCACAATGGGGGTGGCCATCTTGTCCTGACAGCTTCAAAGGTTCCAAAAGGAGCCCCCATTTTGTTTCTTGAATGCCCTTGGAGGGGTGGGGGTGCC
Source organism: Bradypodion pumilum (assembly GCA_035047305.1). Lineage (NCBI taxonomy): Eukaryota > Metazoa > Chordata > Lepidosauria > Squamata > Chamaeleonidae > Bradypodion > Bradypodion pumilum. The sequence continues at coordinate 14,326,166 of JAWDJD010000016.1, forward strand.
ACATGAAATGTCACCAAGGGCCGGATCCGGCCTGTGGGCCTTCGGTTGGAAACCCCTGCCCTAGAATAAAAGGGCTTCCAATATAATAAATTGCTTGCAAGCTCAGGAGAGAGAATGCAAAGGGCTTTCTCGCATGAGGCCATGTTTACCTGTGGAACTCCCTACTACATGAAATGGCAGGTTTAGGTTAGCACAGAATAGTTAAAGTTGGAATTTATTGCTGGCTCATGACATGTTCAAATTAACAGGCTCATGACCTGTGTATATATTTTTTAAAAGAACAATTATGATTGTAGTTTGAAGAATCACATTTGGAACCTTGTCTGATGAATTGTCATGCATATTAATTACGTCTTACCAATGTAGCCGTGCTCCTTGCCAGATAACACATTGGTATAAGCTGCAATTAAAGATTTTTAATAACAAACCTTTCCTGCCAGAGGCAGATGTACTAAAGCGTCGCATCGGTTTTTCTAATTAAGAAAAGGGATATATTTCTAAATCACGGCTGCTTTTATACCAGGAGTTCTCAACCTTTTTAAGCCGGGGGCCGGGTCATGCTCCCTCAAACAGCTTCGGGGGCTGGATGGCAATTTTGCCCTTCCTCCACCACATGGCACTTCCTGGCATACCTGTCAAGTATCCTGTTTTCCCCAGGAAAACTCCTTATTTTTACCCCTCTTCCTGCCCCCTCCTGTTTTATTAATTTTCCCGGAATATCCCTTTTTTTAAAAAAAAATCCTGACCGGATGGTGTGGTAGAGGCAATGGGGCCCCCACATGAAATGGTGCCGCATCAGGCGCACAGGCCGCAGGGTGAGAATCCCTGTTTTACACCCTGCCTCTCTTCCACCAAACCCATACAGCTCTCCCCAATTGTGACCATCATCACAATCTATTAAGGTAGGTAAATGCTGATTTAACTACTTTAACTATTTCACGATAGTGTCAAGAAAACAGTTCCTTAGTTCAGTAGGTCTATTACTTTGGGGACCAAGCGCCGAGTTGAGATCTTGGGATGCAACTCCTCAAATCCCAGCTGCCCTGTAGTGTGAAAAAGGAACTTTTCCAAGCTCGGCTTAGTTATGTAGTAACGATCGCAATTGACTAGTTACAAGTAGTTACTCGTGAGAGTTACTTGTGCAAGTTACAAGTGAAAAGTTGCATGTAACTTGTGTGTGCATTTGCCATGCAGAACATTGGGTGGAATTAACAGAACTGAACCCCCCAAAATCTGTACTTGAATTCTCGCTATATCCACACTCGGGGAAAAGAATAATGAAAGAAAAGCTTGAAGACGTTATTAAAAAAGAATTCAATTTAACTTATCATTAGTTTTAATTGCATCTTTTTCTTTCCCCCCGTTCTCCGACCGAAGCCACCTTCCTGTGTGATAATTTAGTTTTGTTCTTTCCTTTTGCCTTAATGTAAACTGGGGTAGTTTACAATCTAATTACAGTGAAGTTTAATAGAGTTACGCGGGATGATGTGTCACCCTGAGAGCCTTTTCTGATTTTCTAATTATGTCCTTTTATCTCCTGACTTTAGGGATTTGCAGGGAGGAGACATTAAAATCAGCCAAGAAAGTCAGGAAAGATTTTTTTTTCCCTTTCCCAAAAACAAACAACAATGTAGGACTCTAAATCTCTTCTCTCAGTCTGTTTTTCCCCTTTTTCCTTTAAAAAAATAAATAAAGAAAATATCAACTTGGCATAATAGTAAGAGAACTGGAACCAAACTTAGGAAATTGAGGTTTACACCAGGGGTTCCCAACCTATGAGCTGTGGGCCAGATCTGGCCCATGGCACCATTTCATGTGGGCTCCCAACTCCCCCAAGAAACAAAATGGCTGTCCCTTTAAGCTGTTGGGACAAATTGGCCACCCCCATCGTGCAGGCAGGGCAAAAATGGCCGTCCAGCCCTCAAAGCTGACTGAGAGAGCGTGACCGGTCCCCGGCGTGAAAAGGTTGGGAATCCCTGGTCTAAGCCCCCAGTAAGCTATAAAAAAACTAAGTCATAGCTGTCAAGTATCCCGTATTGGCCAGGAAAACCCCTTATTTTACCCTTTTCCCTGCCGTCATCCCGTATTAATTAGACTGCAGTGCCCTATTGCCACCATTGGAGGGCAGCACAGGATAGGCATAGCTGTCAAGTATCCCTTATTGGCCGGGAAAACCCCTTATTAATTAGACTGCAATGCCCTATTGCCGCCATTGGAGGGCAGCAAAGGATAAGCATAGCTGTCAAGTATCCCTTATTGGCCGGGAAAACCCCTTATGTTACCCTCTTTCCCGCCGTCATCCCTTATTAATTAGACTGCAATGCCCTATTGCCGCCATTGGAGGGCAGCAAAGGATAAGCATAGCTGTCAAGTATCCCGTATTTGCTGGGAAATTTCCCTTATTTCCAAATCCAAAACTTGACAGGTGTGAACTAAGTGGCATTGGCTCTATTGACCTCTTCCTACCTTACAGAGCTGTTGGGAGGATAAAGTGAAGGAGGAATGATAAACCCTCAAGAAAGCTTTGGTCTGACCCCACACAGGAGGAAAAACCTTACAAACTATGGCTCAGTCACTGGATCTGCCCACATCTGTTCAGAGGAACGTGTTTGCATTACTCCAGATGTAACCGCCTATTGTAATCGTTATGATAATGCCGTTCACAGAAATACAGGTTGCCCCCATATCGGCAGGGGAATAGTCCGAGATTTCCCGCTGATACTTCAAAACGTGGATAACGAATCCGATATTTTACATTGCAGACAGTGGCCTCTAGTGGCCAGCTCCAGTATTGTGCCATAGGAATACATATGCCGTAATAGTCAAGGTGAACCTTGGCACAACAGGTGTTCTTGGACTTCAGTTCCCAGAAGCCCAAGTCTCTGTGAATCCATACACATTGGTTCACTGCATGTACCCGGGCCGGATGGATTGGCATTTTGGGGGGCCAGATCTGACCCACGGGCCTTAGTTTGAACATCCCTGACATAGGATATCTATAGGGATGTCCCATGGATTTTTCTCCTTTGACAGCGGGCTGGACTAAATGACCTCTGGGGACCCCTTTTTATTCATGTATTTTTATTCTGTGTTTGTCCGTGTGTGGTTGTGTTTTAAATCAACTTTTCTTCTTCTTTTGGAAAATAATAATAATCCCAACATTTAAAGACCGGAGCAGGACTGATGGCGAAATTAAACTTGCCAAACGTGCCTTGTTTACAGTAATTGAAAACGCCATCTGTAATTTAAATGTCAGCGCCGAGGATGGTTATTTAAAATAAAATGAAAAAAACCTTCTTGATCGCTGTGCCTCGTTTTTACAGTTTCAAAAGAGACAAGAAGAGGCGGTAAATGGAGCATGTAACACCAGGCTATCGTGCCATTTATAAATCCTCCCTGTCTGGGATTTTTCCTCGTTCAATTTTCCTCCCTCTTTTATCTCTTTATTTTTTTGGTCCCTCTTTACCCCCTCCTTTCTCTCTCTCTCTGCCCTTTAGAAAACAGATCCAAATCTCAGCAAAAAAGGAGATAAAATCTCCTTTTTTAATGCATGGAAAGAATTATAGGTTTTTCATCACTCAGGGAAGAAGAGAAGAAGGAAGGAAGGGATAGAAGACAACAGAAAAGAGGAAAAAAGGAAGGAGAGGACAAGAGAAGAGAGGAAGGAAGGAAGGAAGGAGAGAATAGAGGACAAAAGAAGACAGGAAGGAATAGAAAACAAGAGAAGAGAGGAAGGAAGGAAGGAGAGAATAGAGGACAAAAGAAGACAGGAAGGAAGAATAGGAGACAAAAAGAGAGGAAGGAAGGAAGAATAGAAGACAAGAGAAGAGAAGAGAGGAAGGAAGGAATAGAAGACAACAGAAGAGAGGACAGAAGGAAGGAGAGAATAGAGGACAAAGGACGAGAGGAAGGAAGGAAGAAGAGAGGATGGAAGGAAGGAGACAATAGAGGACAAATTAAGAGAGGAAGGAAGAGAATAGAGGACAAAAGGAGAGGAAGGAAGGAATAGAAAACGAGAGAAGAGAGGAAGGAAGGAGAGAATAGAGGACAAAAGAAGAGAGGAAGGAAGGAATAGAAGACAATAGCGGACAATAGAAGAGAGGAAGGAAGGAAGGAGAGAATAGCGGACAAATGAAGAGAGGAAGGAAGGAAGAACAGGAGACAGAAGAGAGGAAAGAAGGAAGGAAGGAGAGAATAGAGGACAAATGAAGAGTGGAAGGAAGGAAGGAAGAGAAGACAAGAGAAGGAACGAAGGGAGGAAGGAAGGAAGGAAAGTGAGAATAGAAGACAAGAGAAAGAAGGAACAGGATTGTAAGGACAGCATTTTAAGGAGAGTGGGGCGCATGTTTTGAGGGACCTCTGGTGCCCCTGTGAAACCAATGGTTCAGGGGCCTCCTTCCATGCAATAGGAGTGGACTTCACCCTTTCTCCAGGTTTAAAAATCGGTGGAAAAATTGATATTCTCCCCTCCCTATTTTCAAATAATGTGTCGATGGCGACTCCTAGTGGGTGTATCTAAACGCAGCTGCTTTGGGTTAGGTAAAGGTAACAGGTTGTTTTGCTCGAAAGCCAGTCGTATCCGACTCTAGGGTTCAGTGCTCATCTGTTTATAGCCAAAAAAAAGCCAGCGCGGTCTGCGCCTGCAGACCTTTCTGTGGGATGTGTAGCAGGCATGCCTAGACACCAAAGTGCACAGAACGCTGCGTTTACCTTCCCCATCGAAGTGTTACCTATTTATCTACTTGCAATTTCCTTGCTTTCAAACTGCTAGGTTGGCAGGAGCTGGGCCAGAGGACAGGAGCTCATTCTGTCATGCAGTACCCGGGAATCCAACTCTGACCTTCCAGTCAGTTTACTCGGTATCAAAGCGCGGGAGAGAATCCCCCCAAAGTTCATCAGAACACAGACACATGGGCACGAGAGTGGAAGCAGCTTGATATTCATTTATTCATTTATTGGATTTATATAACCGCCTTTATCCGTATATGTGTTTGTGAGAAAGAGAACTCTCTCGTGGGAGTTTCTTTTGCATCAAGACAAAGCCGTTGTGAGCCCGTGCGCCGCCGGAAAACGAGAAAACTGAGACCAGGATACAGCCATGATCTTTGGTCAAGGGAGATTAAAGGTAAAGGTTTCCCTTGCTCGAAAGCCAGTCATATCCGACTCTAGGGTACAGTGCTCATCTCTGTTTCTAAGCCGAAGAGCCAGCGCTGTCTGCTTCTGCAGACATTTCCGTGGTCATGTGGCAGGCATGACTAGACACCGGAGCACACAAACAGCCTATTTAGAAATTCCAGCTCCTTTGAGCCGAATTGACATTCAATTCACTGGGGTCATTTTGGACTACAGTGTCCATATTCTCCCATCTTGAGAGCTTTCATTGATTTGAGGGGTTTCCTTTTGAATGGCTTCGGCCCGAGCATTGCAATGGATGGGTTTTCCTCCCCACCCCCACCCCAAATCGGAGTCTCCCTCTACTGATATCTAGGCACAGCTGGCTTGGACTTAAACTTAATTTTAACCTAAGGTTAAGGATCACGTGCTGTGGGAATTCCAGAGAACTAGATCGTCGCCGGGGTGGTGGGTGCAAATCTTGCAAAGTTAACATAGTGTTTCGCCCATGCAAAAAAAAAATCTTCTATTTTGTGTGTGCACCGTAATCGACCGGGGTGCTCTCCGAGCCCGGGTTTAGGGCTCAACTGTCACGCTGCTGTGGGTCACCCGTGCGCCGTACCACCCCCTCCAGAAGACCGTGTCTTGGCCACCGTGCTTGAAACGGACGAAACGGACTCCCGGGCCGTAGTCGGCAAAGGTGTGAGTGATCTAGGATGGAGGGAAAGAGAGAAAGGGACCGGTTCAGAGGGCCTGGATCACAGAATGGAAAAATTTAATTTAATTTAATTTAATTTAATTTAATTTAATTTAATTTAATTTAATTTAATTTAATTTAATTTAATTTAATTTAATTCTCGATCTACAAAAACACAATGTTAGCTTTCGGACAATACCAGGAATTCTCAACCTGCGGCCCACAGTACCATTTCATGTGGCTCCCACCACCACCTCCACCACACCCGGAAGTGCCATGTGGTGGAGGAAGGGCAAAATGGCCATCCGGTGCCCGAAGCTGTCTGAGGGACCATGACCTGGCCCCCGCCTTTACAAGGTTGAGAACTCCTGGACTACACCTTCCAGAATCCACTGTGGTCAGCATGGGTGGGGGATTCTGGGAGTCTGTGTTCCAAAGAACAGGGGAGAAACATATGTGTGACAATTTTGCAGAGGTGGCCCAAGCTATTTTGCCGCCTGAGGCAGAGTAGCAGGCTCCTCCGCCCCGATGAAATTGAGTTGAGCGTTACAGAAAGCCAAGCGTATTATTTTGGCTCCGAAGGAGAAAGGCCGTCCAAATGTTTCTCAGCGGCCCACTCCGTCCACCCACCTCGTTCCACTCGCCGTCGCCGTCCTGCGGGATGGCGATGGTGTCGCTTTCGAATTCTGCCACCACGTCCTCGTTCTCAGTCAGCAGCTTGACTTTCATGTTGTAGAGGCAGCCCGCATCGCAGCAGCCGGCGTACCTGCAGAACGAGAGGTGCCTTATCGGTCCAAGGAGAATCCAAAATCCAGGCAGGTGTATGAATCTGTACCAAGAGACTTTGTTATGAGACCAGGAGCGGGTCTTTTGAAGAGCTAATGGCTCTTGATGAGCCTTTCCGTCGCAATTTGCCCAGACGCTAAGAAATGTTTAGCAGAGGGAATGGAGATACTATTGGACTGGGGGTGCAGTGGCTGAGTGGTTAAGAAGCTCGCCTTGTTAGCTGGAAGGCTGGCAAGTTGGCAGTTGAAGACCCAGTTGGATTGAGCACCCGTCTCTGTCCCAGCTTTTGGGGACATGAAAGGAGCCTCATTCGGGCATCCCCTGAGTGGAGTTTCTCCAGCGAAAATCCTTTCAACTCAGAATAATTTCTGACATGAAATTATTATTATTATTATTATTGGACCTGGGGTTCAAAACGTCCTCCTTCTTTAACGACCTTCCAGTCACAGCGTCTTAACTACTAAACCATTGCAGTCCCTTAAACTGGTAAATCCACAGTGGGGGATGTGGGGGGTTTCTCTCTCGCCACTTACCAGTCTTTCACCACAATTTTGGGCTGGACGGTATCCATCATCTCCTCCCAATATCCTTCAGCTCGGAGGTCAATAACTTGAGATTTGCTGCACCATCTGGAACAGAAATGGTTAATAGCATCTTGGAAGAGAACATGATCTTGAAGGATTCATCCGTATGCGGATCAGAAAATACCTAGGACCAAATCATCCCCGGCACGTAAAGGGGGAGAAATGAAATGCAAAATGGGTCTGGGGGCCGGGATTTTTGGCTCGTCTAAGGCTCCCCATCTCTCCTGTAATTAATTTTTTAATTTGTAGCCTAATTTTTCCTGGAAATTCTTTCCCCAGTTTCTGGAATTCCCTTCCACCAACTTCCCGTAGCTTTTGCCAGGCTACCATCCACCTCAATTGTATTTTCATGACCTAGGTGGACCATAGCTGTCAAGTATCCCGTATTGGCCAAGAAAACCCCTTATTTTACCCTCTTTCCCGCTGTCATCCCTTATTAATTAGACCGCAATGCCCTATTGCCACCATTGGAGGGCAGCACAGGATAAGCATAGCTGTCAAGTATCCCGTATTGGCCGGGAAAACCCCTTATTTTACCCTCTTTCCTGCTGTCATCCCGTATTAATTAGACTGCAATGCCCTATTGCCGCCATTGGAGGGCAGCACAGGATCAGCATAGCTGTCAAGTATCCCTTATTGGTGAGGAAAACCCCTTATTTTACCCTCTTTCCCGCTGTCATTCCTTATTAATTAGACTGCAATGCCCTATTGCCACCATTGGAAGGCAGCACAGGGTAAGCACAGCTGTCAAGTATCCCTTATTGGCCGAGAAAACCCCTTATTTTGCCCTCTTTCCCGCAGTCATCCCGTATTAATTAGACTGCAATGCCCTATTGCCACCATTGGAGGGCAGCACAGGATAAGCATAGCTGTCAAGTATCCCGTATTGGCCTGGAAAACCCCTTATTTTACCCTCTTTCCCGTCGTCATCCCTTATTAATTAGACTGCAATGCCCTATTGCCACCATTGGAGGGCAGCACAGGATAAGCATAGCTGTCAAGTATCCCTTATTGGCCGGGAAATTTCCCTTATTTCCAAATCCAAAACTTGACTGGTATGAGGTGGACTAAGAATTTGATTTTCAAAGAATAAATGCCAGGTTTTTTTTTTTTAAAGGGAAGTCAAATACGCTCCAGTAATCTCGCTGTATTTATTTTACTCGCAGGGAAAGTATTAAACCCCACCTGGTAATGCAGAGAGGATACCCAGACTTACTGAAAGGATGAAGCAAAGTATTTGTGGACCTCGTCCGTTGGGAATTCCTTCCCAAAATCCCCCGGCAGGTCTTCGATTTTCCATCCATCGCCCCCGTTCTCCAGATCCACCCAGGACTCAAAGCCTTCTGTAACACAACAATACAGACATATATATTTAAAATCCTTCCATTCTCACCTGCAGATGGGGAGGTTCGAACTTGGGCTACCTTACTTCCTTCCAGTTCAGCTCTGTCCACACCACAGAGATTAAAAACCAGTTTTAAACAGAGACTGCGGTGGCTCAAGGGGTTAAGAGGCTGAACTTCCAGCTCCGGCCAACCTAGCAGTTCAAAAGCAAGAAATTGCAAGTAGATAAATAGGGACCACTTTGGCGGGGAAAGTAACAGCATTCCGTGCATTCCGGTGTCGAGTCATGTCCACAGAAACATCCACAGATGCAGACAGCGCTGGCTCTTTGGCTACTTTACCTTCGCCGTCGGGGTTCTTGATCAGGTTCCGTCTCCTCTCGTGTAAGAAGTAAAGCGTCTGCCAGGGCTCCCCGCTTTCTCCTTCGGCCTCTTCCCCGACAAACCCCTCCTGCTGGCACTTCAAGAGCCAAAGGGCCGCCCCGTCGACCAGTTTCTTCCACTGGGAGCAGACCAGGCGACACACCAGCACCAGCTCCACGGCAGGGAGTGCGGCCAGGATCCGGACCACCAGAGCCTCCGGGAGGGTCTCCATCTTTTTTTTGGGGTGGGGGGGGAGGCGGAGATCCCCTCGCTGGAAACAGAGCCAAAGTGTTACGGGATATAAATATGAATTCATTCATTCGTCTGACTTTGGACATCAGGTGTGCCTTGGCCTCAGGCAGCAAAATCTGTTGTGTCATGCTTGCATAGGTGACAACTGGATACATCAGAAAGAGATCAATTGATGGATGGACAGATATGGTGTTAGTCCTAGAACAGACATATTGGTTGAAATCTAGATAGGTAGGTAGGTAGATGACAGACTGACAGACAGACAGACAGATCTGGTGTTAGTCCTAGAACAGCCATACTGGTTGAAAGCCATTCTTAAGTTGCGTACAGAGTAGGCCCAATTATAACTCAGTGGCTCTTTACGGAGGAGCTGACTCACCGGGTCCCCACCCTCTACACTCACACACCCAATCCAATGGGCCTACTCTGTGTGCAGCTGACGGCTGGATCAATGCTCCATGAGATCAATGGGACACAATTCCCCCTTTCAATGGGTCTACTCAAGGGAAGCCTGCATGGGTTTCGCTCCCGGCCACAGAGAGGTGGCGTGTGGATAATAGGCATGGTGGGTGGGTGGGTGGGTGTGTATTCCGCCAAAAAAAGGCATTATCGCTTCCAGCCACTGATGTCTCCAGCCCAGCCTATAACCCTTTTCATGCGCTACTGGAGCCTTGATTTGTTTTATAAGAATGCATCAGCAATTCTGTTCCAAAGAAAGAGATGGAGGTGAGGTTGCAGATAGGCTGCTTCCCCAGGGAGCCTACCTTGAAGATCCGAGGTGGGTCCCTCAATTCAGTGGGGGAAGAAGAGATGGAGGGGTCCCTCCTTTGGGTGGAAGAGCAGCCTGGGTTTCAAACGCCACCTTCCTCTGAGGCTGGCGTTGGCCGGAACTGGCCTGCCGCAGGCAAGTAACTTTGCAGGATGGGCACTTTGGTCTCCGGCCAGGGAGAGAAGCCAAAACAACCCAAGAGAAACAGGAGATCAATCCAGCCCGGACTGGAAAGATCTTCCCAGGGAAGGCAAAGATCTCTTTGTGCATCGCTCAAAACACGTCCCATTCCAGAGAACAAGAGAGGCAGGAGGAATTTTTTATTTATTTATTTATTTATTTATTTATTTATTTTTACACACACACACACACACACACACATATTATATTTTATATGTATAGAACAGGAGTTCTCAAACTTTTTAAGCCGGACATTTCCAGGATAGCTCATTGAGGCGACTTTAAGTAAGTAAATTTGGGAAGTGCAATGCATAATTGCAACTAACTAACTAGAGAAGTAAATAAATTTGGAAAGTGCAATGCATAATTGCAACTAACTAACTACGTAGATAAGTAAGTGGATTTGGAAAGTGCAATGCATAATTGCAACTAACTAACTAGAGAAGTAAATAAATTTGGAAAGTCCAATGCATAATTGCAACTAACTAACTACGTAGATAAGTAAGTGGATTTGGAAAGTGCAATGCATAATTGCAACTAACTAACTAGAGAAGTAAATAAATTTGGAAAGTGCAATGCATAATTGCAACTAACTAACTACATAGATAAGTAAATAAAAAGTGCAATGCATAATTGCAACTAACTACATAGATAAGTAAGATTTGGAAAGCGCAACGCATAATTGCAACTAACTAAATAGATAAGTAAGTAGATTTGGAAAGTGCAATGCACAATTGCAACTAACTAACTAAATAGATAAGTAAATAAGTTTGGAAAGTGCAATGCATAATGGCAACTAAACAAACAAACAAATAAATAAATGGGGAACATGACATGCATAATTGCAACTAAGTAACTAAATGTGGAAAGTGACGTGCATAATTGCAAATAAATAAGTAAATTTGGGAAATGACGTGCAAAATTGCAACTAGCTAACTAAATTTGGTAAGTGACATGCATAATTGCAACTAGCTAACTAACTAAGTAAACAAATGGGGAAAGTGCCATGCATAATTGCAGCTAACTAACTGAATAGATAGGGAAAGTGCAATGCATAATTGCAACTAACTAGCTAACTAACTAACTAACTAACTAACTAACTAACTAACTAACACGTGAGAAAGTGAAAGTGAAATGTTCCCTCTGGCCATGGGGCGCCGCCCTTCCCTTTTTAAAAATAATAATAATAATAATCGGAGAAATGGAAGATATATTTCAAGCTTTTTGGCTTCCACAACCCGAGGGATCCCGGGAAGGGGAGCCCAGTGGCGTGAGTGAGGCCGGGCGGGGGTTTCCCATGAGGACACGTGTCTGCTGGATCGTGGGGAAGGACGGGGTCAAAGTCCCCGGCGGCCTCGTCGTTTTGCGTCTCTCCCTGTGCGCCGCCCGCCTCTTCCCCGCCCAGAGCCGGAGGGAGGGAGGAAGGAAGGAAGGAAAGGAAGGCAGGAGTCCCCTGGTTTTGGAGGGTCTTCGGGGCGGAGACCCTCGCCAAGGCTTTGCGCTGCGCAAAAAGGTACATTTGCCCACCCCAGAAATACAGCCGCCTGGAGGTGGGTTGGGAATTGGGGGCACCCGGTTCTTTCAGGGCTTTTTGTGCAAACGCCCCCGGGGATGGGGAGGAGAGAGACACGCGTCACGCTTGCACGTGAAGATGCAAGCGCTTCCCTTCCTCCCCACGTGTCCAACCAGGCAGAGGCGGGCCCGTTCTTCCACGATCGCACCACCCTAGTGACACACCCATGGACCACTCTACGTGCTGGCTGGGGCTGATGGGCATTGGAACCCCCACCCCTGAAATAGACACACACGTGTCCCCACCCCAGCCAGCTGATCGTCCTTCAGCATCAGCTAAACTGCTCCTAAGAGGGGAGGTTCGAGCCAGCCAGCCTGTCCGCCCATCAACCTGTAGACCAGCATTGCCCAGTAAAAGGCCCTCCCCTAGAGTTGCTGGACTACAGTGTCCATTATCCCCGGCCGGGTGGATCATGGGAGTTGTGACCCAGCTAGTCTAGAAGTAAGGGAGAGACATCTGCAAAGGCGAGTGGGAGGAATTAAAGCAGGGGTTCCCAAACTATGACCTGTGGGCCAGATCCGGCCCCATATCCTCCGGCCTGTGCCGCTCCTGGAAGCGGAGGTAAAATGCGCCTGTGCATGTGGCAGAACTCTGCTATAAATGACCCTGCGGCGGTTGTAAACACAGGAGTGGTGAGGGCGGCGTGAATTGGCATCGGGGGCAGATCCGGCCCACGGCCCTTAAATGTTGGGAACCCCTGAATTAAAGGAACAGTTCCTCTGAGCATGGGCAGAATTCTCTATTTCTCTTTCCTACCTAGCCTAGTTCTCCGTCTGTCTTCTACTCTTCCTTGCCGGCCGACGTTTGCCCGCCCGTCCGGCCCAACCATGGTGAATATCTTGGACCTGCCAGAGGACGTCTTGATGGAGGTCTTGGTCTGGGTTCCTGCCATGGATTTGGTGCACCGTTGTCGGCTGGTTTGCTCCCTGTGGCGAGACGTGGCCGACCTCCCTTCTCTCTGGAAGCGGAAGTGCCAAAAAGATGGTTTCTATCCCAAAAAGCTAGAGAAAGATGTCCAAGACTGGAAAATTTACTACCTCCTCGCCCAGATGAAGAGGAATTTAATCCAGAATCCGTGTGCTGAAGGTTCGAACCCTTCCCGGAGACGGTAGCTTAACCAGGCTGCTAATTTCCTTTTTTTAAATTAATCAGCATTATCATTTTTTAATTACGTGCCGTTATTGTTTTATTACTATCCATCTTTTCCAATAAGCCCATCCTGGGCCGGGTCACGCTCGCAGTCAGCTTCAAGGGCCGGATGGCCATTTTTGCCCTGCCTGCACAATAGGGGTGGCCATTTGGTCCCAACAGCTTCAAAGGGGGCTGCCATTTTGTTTCCCAAATGCCCTTGGAAGGGTGGAGGGGGCACATAAAATGGCACTGCAGGCCAGATCTTAGGTTGGGAACCCCTGGCCTATACAATGACGGTCAACCTTGGCACACCAGCTCTTCTTGAACTTCAATTCCCAGAAGCCCTGATCGGCAGGGGTTTCTGGGGATTGAAGTCCAAGAACAGCTAGAGTGCCAAGGTTGGCCATCATGGGGCCCTATTACAAAACATATCCATCCCCGAAGCATAGGTGGATTTTGTGTGCCGTTTTGGAAGGGCAACAGCATGAAAGGAAAAGTAGCGCGGAGGGAGGAGGAAAAATAAATACCAACCCACCAATGATTTTTGCAGGTTGGGAGGCCTTGATTGATTCAGGATCTCACCTTCTTCCCCTACAAGAGGTTCAGTTGCTTCCCGTCCACTATTTTCTATTTTCTTATTTTATTTTTTATTGTGTGCGTGTGTCTCCGTTACCCCCAGAGGGTTTCAGTTCCTGGAAGAAAGAATCGGACGAAGGAGACAAGTGGAAAATCGAGGAGCTTCCCGGAGCTCACGGGAGAGATTTCCCTCTTCCGCACGTCCGGAAATACTTCGTCACTTCTTATGGGTGAGTTGGGTAGTTTTGTCCCATCTCTATACCCCGGGGTTGGGAGTTTTCGGTCCACAGGCCGAATCCGGCCAGCCAGGAATATCTATGGCTATCTCTCTCCCCCCCCCATTTGTGGTCTCCCGACTCAAATGGTTAAGACGCTGAACTTGAAGACTGGAAGGTCGGAGTCCGATACCCGAGTATCGAACGAGCACCCGTCTCTGTCCCAGCTCCTGCCAACCTAGCAGTTCCAAAGCAAGAAATTGCAAGTAGATCAATAGGTACCACCTTGGTAGGAAAGTAAACAGCGTTCCGTGTCTAGTCATGCCCGCCATGTCCACAGAAATGTCTTGGTGTTTGCCCATGCCCCTTTTTCATTGGGCCATACCCCTTCTGCTTCTGGCCCACTCACCTGAAGCCTGGATCGTGTCCTGGCAGGTCCTGCATAAAAAACCAGCTCATCACCTTGAAGGACGAAGGCTACGGGAATTGGCTGATGGACGAAATCCGGCCGGATATTGTGGTAAAGGACTGGTAAGCGGGGACGGATCCTGAACCAAAAGGGGTTGAGGTCTGTGGTGCTAGCGGGTCGAAAAAGCTGCTCAAAGACTTTAAAAGGAGCTCTAGGAGGTATTTAGAGCTATTTGGGGCAGAAGGGTAACTTTTCTCTAAAGTTCGGACCGAAACCCAGAGTGGCAATGAGTGAAAGAAAGCCGGGCTTGGGAGAAAGCGGGGAGACAGGTTAGTTGAAAGAGGGTGGTAAGAAGAGGACAGAAAGTTTTTGGAGGGTTACAGAACCCCACTTTGTGAACAACAGGTTAAAACATGTCCCTCAACACACATCCCCGTGTCCACTTGCTAGCACATAGCAAGGGTCTGTTATCTTTCTTGCCCTTGCGTCTCTCCTTCCTCTGCCACCCAGGTACGCTGCCCGGTTTGACTGCGGCTGCCACTACAACTTGAGCGTCCGCCTTCTCTCGGAAGACTATCTGGTCCTAGACGAGTTTACCCCCGAAGATATCTTTATCGAGCAATGGAGCGATGCAGAATGGCGGGAGGTAACTTTCCCCCACCCCCGGGCCAATGTTTCCCCTCCCCTTTCGATCTGTGCCAGCAAACTCACTTGCTTTTTTCCGGTGGTTGTGGTCGGGCGATAAATGCACTTTCCTGTCATGCGGTCCCAGCAGCTTTGAAGGACTGTAGTCTCTGAAGGGAAAAAACACATCCCTTCTGCTGCAATTCTGAATCCGACACATCGAGAGAGGTCCGGGTTGAGGATCTGAACAAGGGGTTTACAACCTTTTCAAGCCGAGGGCCGGGTCACACTCTCTCAATCAGCTTTGTGGACCGGACGGCCATTTTGCCCTGCCTGCACCATGGGGGCGGCCATTTTGACCCAACAGTTTCAAAGAGGGTGGCAATTTTATTTCTCAAATGCCCTTGGAGGGGTTGGGGGGCCACATGAAATGGTGCCATGGGCCAGATCCGGCCCACAGGCCTTAGGTTGGGAACCCCTGATATAAACTGTTGGGGGTGGATGTTAGCAAAAAAAAAATTTGGGATTCTTTTGGTCACCGTCTCGTTCTCTTTTGTCCAAAGATTTCCCACACGTTTCACAACTATCCTTCTGGCGTACGACACGTCATCTTCAGCCACGGAGGCCAAGACACGCAATTCTGGGCCGGATGGTACGGCGTCCGGGTCACCAACAGTAGCATTACGATCGGCCCGGAAGTAGCGGACTAAAGGGAGGCGCGGAGATATTTGGGATTGCTTTGCGTGTGTCTGGTTTTTTAAAAAAATCCCCCTCTTTCCAACAATGGACTTTTTTCTTCTACAGATCCTGGCTGAAAACTCCCTCCTCTCTCTATTTTGTGCATAAATCCTAAAAAAAAGATTTCTTGCTCTCCCAGGGGGTCATCAAGGGTTGTTTTTTTTTGCCCAGGGTTGATAGGTTGGCTTGCTTATCCACCAGGGAGCCTGGTTCCCTCCTGCTTGTCAATCAGGGAACACTGTCCCGCCTCTGAAATGCCTGTGCATGCCAACGATTGGCTCGCTCGTGTGTCAGTTCAAGAAGTCCAGGGTGTTCCACTCCGCAGAGCCCTGATTGGCTAGCCTTTGCATCCATGGGATGTTATCCCCGCCCCTCAGAACAGGGCTGTGCACAACCCTGATTGGCTAGCCCGTTGGGTCTGTCAAGCTGTCCCCCCCCCGCCCCCCCCAGTTTGGGAGCAAGGTTTTGCACAACTGATTGGCTACCCCTTCTGTCTGTCAGGAAACTCCTCCCACTTCTTAGATCCGGCCCGAGCAAAGAGAAAATAAAGACCCGTTACTGGCTCTCTCCTGTATTGTCAGATTTTGTCCGGTAGATGGTGGTGTTTGCATAGAATCACGCACGTTACGGCAAACATCCCTTACAGCCAGGAAATCTAATCTGATGAAGTGGACTCGGTCCACGCAAGCTCACATTTAAATACAGGGGTTAGTCTTTTAAGTCAGTTCGCAACCTTTTAAAGCCAGGGGCCGGGTCACACTCACTCAGTCAGCTTCGGGGGCCGGACGGCCAGCTTGCCCTTCCTCCACATGACACTTCCTGGTGTGGAGGCGGTGGCACATGAAATGGTGCCATGGGCCACATCCGGCCTGTGGGCTGCAGGTTGAGAATCCCTGCTTTAAGTCTTTACGAAAGGACTTCTAATTTCTGGCTTAAAGGTTAAGATCGCCCTTGCTTGGAAGCCAGTCGTATCCAAATTTAGAGTTCAGTGCTCATCCTCGGGGCTACGGTGGCTTGGTGGTTAAGAAGCTCACCTCATTAGCTGGAAGCACAGAGTTCGCCCTGCCCTTCTGCCCAGTAGCCCAATGGGAGCACTTCCTCCTGCCCCCCAGCACAGAGTTCGCGCCGCCCCTCTGCCCAATGGGAACGCTTCCTCCTGCCCCCCAGCACAGAGTTTGTGCTGCCCCTCTGCCCAATGGGAATGCTTCCTCCCGCCCCCCAGCACAGAGTTCGTGCTGCCCCTCTGCCCAATGGGAACGCTTCCTCCTGCCCCCCAGCACAGAGCTCGCCCCGCCCCTCTGCCTAGCAGCCCAATGGGAGCATTTTCTTCCTCCTTTTGCCACTTTGCGACCAATAATCGGGTTTGGGTTGCAGTTTGGGCACTCGGTCTCTAAAAGGTTTGCCACCACTAACCTAAGCCTATGATAAACCAGTTCTCTCCCTCCGGCTCAATCGAAAATGACTGAGGCTTTGCGATCTTTATTTTAAAAAATCCTGTTTATTTATAATTCAAAATATAACGCACAACGACAGCACCATCGCCCTAGAGAGGGTCTTAAGACACACAGACATTCAAGACGTCGTAAATGAACGCAGATGAATTCCTGAACCCAGAAAGATTTCCCCAAATAAGTCCACTTAAGGCTCGAAAGCCATTCAAAAGAGAGGATCTTTTTTTCTTCCCAGTCTGGTCTAAACCTGCGGCATCCGGACCCATCCGATTGTTGAAGGAGGGATGAGTTTGTCCCGACACATTTTCCCCTCTTCTAGGTACCCGGGTATAAGAGCACTTTATTCCACGCAGGCTGGGAGAAATTACTGAAAGCTAGTATGGTCTGAACACCCACTGGTTTCTGCAGCAGAGAAAACGCAGCTTGGCTCGCTGACGTGATCTGTCAGGAGGGCCGGATTCAAGTTCCTTTCTGAGCTCGTTCCTCCACATACAGCTGCATCTGTAAAAAAAAAATTAAAAAGCCATTGGACGTGTGTGAAAATGGGAATTTTTAAATTAAGCTCGACTAGATTTAGGATTCGTCGGACATCCCGCGGGAAAAAAAGGGAATTCTTCGAGATTCCGCAGGTTGTCGTTGGAAAAAAAAGGAACTTTTCTAGGCTCCCAGGGACCGACTCACCTTTAAAAGATCAGAGGTCATGGTTTTCAGAGGAATCAGCCGCGGGTCACGCATGTGGACGTCTTGCTCGTCGGCCAGGATCCACGGGAAATCCTACGGGAAAAGAGATCAAGAGATTCGCTCGGTCCGGAACGATTTCCCACGGGCACGGGAAACCGCGGTTTTCTGAACTACAAGTCCAAGCATTCTTAACCGGACTGATGGGAGGTGGAGTTTAACAACATCTGAAGCGCTCTGCTTTGTCCCATTCCCGATTACTACCCCAATGGATCAAGTGTACGGATATGTTTAGAAAATAACTGCATGTAAATTTTGATCCCATGTGATTGAATGGTTTACCTTAATCACTTGGATTTTCTCCATGTTGCGTGCTGCGGCTTCGCGGGTGTGTACCAGCACCGTAAAAGTACAGCCTGGAAAAGGGGGGAAATGGAGAGTGGGTTGGATCATTAAAAGACCAGAGGAAATCCAGGCTCAGGTATGGATGGAGCGCCTTTCGAACACGGCACTTGGAAGCTTCAGGGGAAATACAGCTGGTTTGGTCAGTATTATTCAATTTCTCATTTAGATGGTATTTCCACAGTTTTTATGGGAGAAAGCATAAAGGGGGGGGGCTATGCAGTTGTTGCACCATGCTGGAAATATTCTACAAGTGGCTGAGGAGCAGTGTTTCTAGCTGCGAGGAAATCTCCGTTCTCATTCTACAAATACCTCGTTATTCTGGTTTAAGAAGTCAAAGAGGGAGAGAGTAGCCACGGCAAAGAAAAATGGATTTTATTTTGCAAAAGGCAGAGGCAAGAATCTTGTTGAGCCAAAAAACCTCGGGATTCAGACCGGCTAGTTGAAATTAATTAGCAAACAAACGAGTTAACAAGACTTTCCACATAACAAAGATCTCATTCATTGGCTTCAACGAGCTGCCTGGATTTCTCCATTTTCGCTTCCACAGGCGCAGAAAGGACAACGGGATTCCAGGCGGAGAAAATTGCCAGATTTTAATTTTTTTTAAATCATAGATTTAGCACATCTGGGTAGGGTTTCGGATCCGTTTAACACCCATTGAAAGAAAGTCAATAGACGCTTCCAGCCGTATGAATATTTTTATCTGAGTTTATGGATACGGCAGGAGGTTGGTCAAGTCATTCATTTAAAAAAAAATTCTACCAGATGGATGGGGGGAAAATATTGCTATTAAGCTACAAGTCCCTGGGTTTAAGTTAGAATTAGTTTCCACCTTTCTTTTTTCAGAGACAGGAGGAAACAAGTTCGGCAGCCTTCCGAGAGCCAGTGTGGCTCGTGGGCTGGATGTGGCCCACAGCACCATTTAATGTGGCCTCCCCACCGCCTCCACTACACCGGGAAGTGCCATGGGGTGGAGGAAGGACAAAATGGTCATCCAGCCCCCGAAGCTGCCACCCGGCTCAAAAAGATTGAGAACTCCCGGCCTACCTGGAGGGTTGTTGTCCAAGACGGCGTCACAGACGCTGATCTTCAAGATGAAGGCTCGCAACAGCTGCTCCACGTGGTTCAGAAGGGAATCGGAGCTGGGGAGGGACAGAAAAAGGCAAGAATGGTAAACGGTTGATGGATTTGCTCGTGCATTTTGTTCACAAAACTCCCGTCTGTGCTACATAAGAGTTAGTAGATAGAGGGGATGTACGTCGTAGTATAACTTTCAAAATCTACTGCTTTCTAACCCTCTACAACAGACAACTGGACCCAGTATCTTAATGCCACAGGTCTTAAGAATGGAGCCAATTGTGGGGCAGGAAACTGTGGGTTTTGAACCAGTTGGTGAGCCGCCCCCCCCCCAAACAACTGGTTCAAAAACACAGTTTCCTGACCCATAATTGACTCCATTCTTAAGACCAGTGGGCCCCACACACACACACACCTGTCAGAACAGAAAACTCACCTGATGGCCAAGAGGGGCGGTTGGGTGATCTCAAAGACAAACTTCTCCACTGGGTGATGCTCTTTGTCCAGAATCACTAATACTACTTTTTCTACATCATTCTGGGGGGGAAAAAATATAATAATCAGAAAGTAAAGAGGTCGGCGTAGACCTGGGTAGACTACGGAGGATGGCAGATGATAGAGGAGCCCGGCGCCTGTTTGTCCATGGGGTCGCAAAGGGTCAGACCCGAACGACAGCGACAAGGAGGAAGAATTCTGTGAAGTCCAAAAGCTTGCATATGCACGAATGAAGATGGTATGAACATGAGGCTGAAATGAATACCCTCCAAGACTTTGCCAAAAAAAAAAAAGGGGGGTGGTGGTGGTAAAATTAAGTTTTTGATCCACTTCCGGCCTTCGAAACTCACCTTTTCCAGCAGTGGCTTGATACAGTGGAGCGTGTCCTGAATATATTGGTTCAATTCTGGATGACAAGACATCTGTCGAAACAAGAAGCTTGTTTTATAGGTACACATTATGCGTGTGAATCCACACGATGTGGGATCACAGAGACCTGGGCTTCTGGGAATCGAAGTGCAAGAACATCTGGAGTGCCAAGGTTCGCCATAACTGTGCTAGGTTAATCTGATCTGTCCCCTTAAAAAGAGCCTTGGGAGCCCTCTGGTTTTCTGCACATGTATCATTTGCTTGCGCATGCGCACATCAGTGGTTTCCCGGCTTTAAAAAGAGCCTTGGGATTTTCATCTTAGTAGACAGAGGGAAGGCTATAAACATAGTTTGTCTTGATTTCAGCAAGGCCTTTGACTTTGGTCTTGAAATCCAGGTTTCAAAGTGGGTCCAATCTAAATTGGACAAGATTTTTTAAAATTCCCCATTATTTCAATGTCATAATCCCAGCAGTCTGCTTACACTGGGAGTTTATCTCGAGATTTGTGCCCCCCAAAATGGCAGGGAGGGTGTGATTTAGTCGTGCAACCGACCGGTTTAAGGTGCCGTGGTTGAGTCCTGACTTAGCGAAATGAACCACTAGACACTTGGAAAAATTACTGTTGAATGCTCTTTTATATTAAATAACAAAAGCTTAACCGAAGATTAATATTGTCAGTTTATTAATTTAAATTTTCTGCAATGGACTTAATATCTACCACCGACATGCAGGGCCAGCATCAGAAATTTCCGGGCCTGGTACGCGCCCCCCATTTTGGCTACACCCCTCTGGTTTCCTGCGCATGCATCGTTCGTTTGCACATGCGCACATCAGTGGTTTCCCGGCACCGCTACGCCCCCGTGGTTTTCTGCGCATGCGTTGTTTATGCATGCACACATTAGTGGTTTCCTGGCGGTGGTGGGCCCCCCGTCATCTCCGGGCCCGGGACGGGAGTCCCGATGGTCCCCCCCCCTGATGCCGACATGCAAGGTTTTACCTGCAGGAATCCTTCCCCTCTCTCCTTCCTTTTGCCTAAAGACAATATTTCTCACCTGAACAGGTACGTTGTATTTTTTCCTCTTCTGAAAGATCCCCGTGGGGTAAACTTCCCGGACATAAAGGATGAGGTGGACGGCCACTTCCAGAAATTCAGAAAGCACATCTGCAACAACTAGAAACGCATGGGCAGAGACAGAAAGAACAGGAAAGGTATTAAAAACAGACCGATAGTGACGTGAATGATGGAAAATTTTGGGCAGAGAAAAGACAAGCCATTGCTGTGGTTCAGCGGTGGAACTCACCGCCACTAGATATAACAATGGTCAACGATTTGGTTGGCTTTTAAAAAAGGGGGGGACCAGAGGAATCCATGGAAGGGGAGAATAACAAGCAATAACGGGCCTAAGGGTTGGGGGAAAATGGGAATTGTGGTTTAGTGAATCTGGAAGGGGGGTGGGGAGGAATAACAAACAATACCCAAGACTGCGAATATACGCTTGTTTATTTTCTAAAGGCTAAAAATTGTAATTGGCTCAACAAAAGATGTCGGTACCTTGGCCAAAGTTGAGGTCCTGGCGGGTTAAGGTGGTCATCTCGGCCGCCACCTGGTAACGAACAACGCTTAATTAGTAAACATAACAAGTGTTTTGACATTTTGGATAAAATGTATCTTGCTTGTGGCCGAATATCGCCCGAAGTCTCCTTCCCATCTCCCCCAGCCGCGTTTTACGCCAAAACAAGCCAACAACTCCACAACGCAGCTCCTTGAGGCCTGCGGGTCGCGATCCACGATACGTTTACTCAGGAGTAAACCTCCCCCCCAAAAAACCCTCCCATTTGACTCAAAGCTGGCTGTGGTTTCTGCTGGAAACCTGGCTTTCTCTCCAACGGCAGCAATGGCCAGGATGGGTTGCAATCTTATCCTTCCTAGGTAAAGGGGCCCCGTGCTCGAAAGCCAGCCGTATCCAACTCTAGGGTTCAGTGCTTGTCTCTGTTTCAAAGCCAAAGAGCCAAGCGCTGTCTGCTTCCGCAGACGTTTCCGTGGTCATGTGGCAAGGCACGACTAGACACTGGAGCGCACGGAACGCTGTTTACCTTCCCCACCGAAGCGATCCCTATTTACCTACTTACAATTTCTAGCTTTCGATCTGCTAGGTTAGCAGGAGAGTGAAACAATAACAAAAGCAAATTAACTAAATCTATATACGTCTTGAATATAAATTAAAATTGAACAACACAAATGTAATACAGTACATACTAACATGGAACGCTGTTACCTTCCCCCACCGAAGCGGTCCCTATTTACCTACTTGCAATTTCTAGCTTTCGATCTGCTAGGTTAGCAGGAGAGTGAAACAATAACAAAAGCAAATTAACTAAATCTATATACGTCTTGAATATAAATTAAAATTGAACAACACAAATGTAACACAGTACATACTAACACGGAACGCTGTTACCTTCCCCACCGAAGCGGTCCCTATTTACCTACTTGCAATTTCTAGCTTTCGATCTGCTAGGTTAGCAGGAGAGTGAAACAATAACAAAAGCAAATTAACTAAATCTATATACGTCTTGAATATAAATTAAAATTGAACAACACAAATGTAATACAGTACATACTAACATGGAACGCTGTTACCTTCCCCCACCGAAGCGGTCCCTATTTACCTACTTGCAATTTCTAGCTTTCGATCTGCTAGGTTAGCAGGAGAGTGAAACAATAACAAAAGCAAATTAACTAAATCTATATACGTCTTGAATATAAATTAAAATTGAACAACACAAATGTAATACAGTACATACTAACATGGAACGCTGTTACCTTCCCCCACCGAAGCGGTCCCTATTTACCTACTTGCAATTTCTAGCTTTCGATCTGCTAGGTTAGCAGGAGAGTGAAACAATAACAAAAGCAAATTAACTAAATCTATATACGTCTTGAATATAAATTAAAATTGAACAACACAAATGTAACACAGTACATACTAACACGGAACGCTGTTACCTTCCCCACCGAAGCGGTCACTATTTACCTACTTGCAATTTCTAGCTTTCGATCTGCTAGGTTAGCAGGAGAGTGATACAATAACAAAAGCAAATTAACTAAATCTATATGCGTCTCGAATACAAATTGAATTGAACGACACAAATGTAACACAGTACATACTAACACGGAACGCTGTTCCCTTCCCCCACCGAAGCGGTCCCTATGTATCTACTTGCAACTTCTTGCTTTTATAACTGCCAGGTTGGCCTACCCAGCCCCAAAAAGAGTTTAATCCTTAAACCCAAAGATCTCCCCAAAAAAGCAAAACAGGACGCTTGGCAAAGGTGGGTCTCTTTTTGCGCATCGGTGCCCAAAGGCTGGAGGGCGGACGCTGCCGCCCATTGAAAGCATGCACCTACTCGGGAGTAAGCAAGCACCATGGTCGTTCCAAGGGGAGGGGGGGGAGCCCTACCTACTCCAGAGGAGAGCCTGCCCAGATCGGACCTTCCCAGCCCATGCAATGCAAAGGGACCTCTCCAAGCGCACCAGGGCGCACGGCCAGGGCGCACGGCTAGGGCTCCTCCTTTCCCGGGGATCGGGAGGGGAAAGTCAAGGGAGGAAGAAGAGGAGGAAGAAGAAGAGGAGGAGGCCGTTTGAAGTGCCCGGACAAGCCCTTCCCTCTGCCCTCCCCGGGTCCTAACACCCGCCGGGTTCAATGGCACACGCCCGCCTCTCCGCACGCGGCTGGCGCGCAACTTTCGCTCCTTTTTGCAAGAAGGCAAGCACGCCCGTTGGGCTGGTGCAAAAGCCACAGAGGAGGAAGCAAAGCGGGAGGATGATGCAAATCATGTTTTCCATTAGAGAGACAGGGGTGAAGGTGCTGGACTTGGCGGCTGGAAAGGCGGAGTGCCATTCCCGACTACTGCAAGACGGAGTGAGCTGCCGTCTCTGTCCCAGTTTAGCAGCCCGAAAGCAAGACATTGCAAGCAGAGAAACAGGGACCGCTTCGGTGGGGAAGGCAGACAGCGTCCCGTGCGCCTCCGGTGTCGAGGCATGCCCTGCCACGTGTCCACGGGGACGTCTGCAAGAACGCAGGCCCTTTGGCAATAAACAGATGAGCACTGAACCCTAGAGTCGGGTACGACTGGCTTTCGAGCAACTTGAGCTTTCCTAGAATCTGTGTACACAATGTAGAAAGCCAATTAAGTATACAGTACATCTGTTTGTTTGTTTGTTTGTTTGTTTGTTTGTTTGTTTGTCTGTCTGTCTGTCTGTCTAGGAAAAGACAGACCTATCCAGACAGATAGGTAGGTAGGTGGATGGGTAGCTTGATAGATAGATAGATGGATAGATAGATGGGTAGCTTGATAGATGGATAGATAGATAGATGGATGGATAGATAGATATGTATGTACATTGCGTTGTCTTTTCCAGGAAGCTTACCCAAGCTATGAGGGCTTTTGAGAGAGAAATCAATAACAGACAGAGAGGACCCAGGTGGAGTTTCCTCTGCCTCCTCTCCCCCACCCCATCTTTTCTCCCTAGATGGGGGGAGAGCAAGGGGGGAGATTCCTGCCCAGGACCACCTCCCAAGCGAAGCGCCTTGGTCCCTTTGTTCGTTCTTTTGGCCTTAGCATCAGCAGAGCTTTTGGGAGTTTCCCACAAGCCACTAGGAAGGAGAGGGAAGGGGGAGGAGGAGGGAGGGGAAGCCTCACCCCACTTCACCCCCACCCCCCTACCTGATAGTGGGGTAGAAAGAAGGCCCTCCAGCATACACGCACGCACACCTAGGCACTCACAAAACACCAGTCACACACAGACACACACCAGCCGTGGATAGATGGATAGTGAGAGGGAGAGAGGCATAGATGGATGTCAAAAGGGAAAGAGACACAGACAGACAGACAGACAGACAGACATAATGCACAAGTGGAAGACAGACAGATAGACACACAAACAGATAGACAGACAGATAGATGGATAGATAGAGTAGATGGATGGATAGATAGATAGATAGAGTAGATAGATGCAGTAGATCGATAGATAGAGTGGATGGATAGATAGATAATGCACAAGTGGAAGAGACAAACAGATAGACACAGATAGATAGATAGACAGACAGACAGGCGGGCATCAATAAATGCATAGACAGACAGACAGATCATTCTATCATAGACAGATAGATAGATAGATAGATCAATAATGCACAAGTGGAAGAGACAGGCAGATAGACACAGATAGACAGACAGACAGGCGAGCATCAATGAATGCATAGACAGACAGAGAGATGGAGATCATTCCATCAATGACTTCATAGATAGATAGATAGATAGATAGATCAATAATGCACAAGTGGAAAAGACAGGCAGATAGACACAGATAGATAGACAGACAGGTGGATGGATGGATGGATGGATGGATAGATAAATATAAATAATGCACAAGTGGAAAAGACAGACAGATAGACAGAGACAGATGGACAGATAGATACAGTAGATGGATAGATAGATAGATAATGCACAAGTGGAAGATAAAATAAAATAATAATAAATAAGATAGACAGATATACACAGACAAACAGAGAGGTGGAGGGAAATGGACAGCAAAGAGTGAAAGAGACTAATAACTTTTAACAGTAATAATACTAATAATAACTTTTAACAGTAATAATACAGAAACAAATGCTCATTCTGGGCTTAGTCGCATTCAGCCCCAGGCGCATAGCAATCAAAAATGCGCGCCCCAAAGTTGGAGCCGTGGCTGCCTCTGTGTTGGTGTGTGTGTCTGTGTCACATCTGGAGGGTGGGCCCTCTTTGCCCCCCCCTTAGGGATCGGGGTCCCAGCCTGTCTTTGTTGTCTTTGTTGACAGAACATCCTCGCCCCCCTTGCCCCCATGGCGCGCCTGGTGGCTGTGTGTGTGGGGGGGCTTCTCCCCCACTTGAATTAACACCCCCCCCTTCCACTTCAATTTCCCTCCTCCTTGGTTTGGGCAATGATCGGCCCCTCTCCCCCCTCCCCTTCTCCCCAAATCTGCCCGCCTCTTATGGGGGGGGATGGATGAGAGGAAAAGGGTCGGTGGTCCCCCTCCGATGGGAGTCAGACGACTGGTTTTGGCTGGGCAAGCTCCATCCCTGGACCGGCAGGAAGAAAAGTGAGTAATAATAATAATAATAATAATAATAATAATAATAATAATAATAATAATAATAATAATAATAATAATAATAATAATAATAATAATAATAATAATAATAATAATAACTTCATGTCAAAAATTATTCTGGGTTGAAAAGGGTTTTTTTTTTTTGCTGGAGAAACTCCGCTCAGGGGACGGCCAAATGAGGTGCCTTTCCTGTCCCCCAACAGCTGGGACAGAGGACAGGCGCTCAATCCGTCATGCAGCACCCGGGTCTCGAACTGCCAGGCTTGTGAGTAAACCCCCCCTCAAATCAGGACCGAGGAGAGGAAAAGACCCCCAGTTGGTAGGAGACAAGAAAATTGGCTTTCTAACCTGCCCCCCATCCCTTGGGCAGGAGGCACATCCTTCCTTGGCCCCCCAAAATTGCCCCCCCCCCAAATCCAACATGCTTGGAAAGATCTCACCCGTTTGACTCAAGAAAAATAGATCTTTAAAGGTCTGGAAATAGAAATCTACTTTTAAGGGTTTTCGTTGGTGGTGGAAGTGTTTAAAAAGAATGAAATCTTTATTTATTTATTTATTTATTTGTTCCATGCTGGGGGGGTGTCTATTAGCTCATGTGGAAATGGGTCTGTGGAACTGACTGATACTTGAACTTGGCTGACTGGCTAGGAACTAACCGCCTAGGTAAAAGTCAAGGTCACCCTTGCTCGAAAGCCAGTTGTATCTGACTCTAGGGTTCAGTGCTCATCTCTGTTTCATAGCCGAAGAGGCAGCGCTGTCTGCTTCTGCAGACGTTTCCGTGGTCATGTGGCAGGCATGACTAGACACCGGCGCGCACGGAACGCCGTTTACCTTCCCTTGCAATTTCTTGCTTTCGAACTGCTAGGTTGGCAGGAACTGGGACAAAGACGGAAGCTCACTCCGCCGTGCAGTACACTAACTGCCTAACTAACCATATACTGTATTAACTTTTCTGTTACTTCCCTACAATTGTGCCTTTTTGGACAGTTTGCGAGGCAGCTCCCCAAATTATGTGTGAAAATAAGTGTGTGTATGTGTGTGTGTGTGTGTGTGTTGTTTTAAAAGTTTTGTTCAAAAGTAGGGTTTTTTTTAAATAAAAAAAGACATACACAATTTTGTTTATTTGTTGTTGTTTTTAAATCAACCATACCAAAAATGTAAAAGACATGCAAATTCTGAAAGTTCAAAGGGTGCAATAAATTTGGGAAGAAACGGGATTTGAGCTCTGAAGTAATAACGTTACATTCGGCATACACAGGCAGCTTAGCATAAAATGAGAAAAATTGAGAAAGTAATTCAGAAGAAAAAAGATTGGAGACCAGGGAGTAATAATAATAATTTCGTGTTAGAAATTATTCTGGGCTGAAAAGATTTTTTTGCTGGAGGAAACTCCGCTCAGGGAATACCCGAATGAGGCTCCTTTCATGCCCCCAAGAGCTGGGACAGAGACGGGCGCTCACTCCGTCATGCAGTACCCGGGTCTTGAATTATTGATTTCAAATTCCAATCTGCAGCACTTTGGGCACATAGGATATTTCAGGGTGGTGCCAAAAAATTAAGACATTCCTCGCTGTAGAGTTAGGGTGGGACTTTATGCAACTGAGTTGGGAAAAGTTACTTTTCAGGGACTGCAGTTCCAAAAATGAAAAACCAAAAACTGAACTCTCAGAAGCAGCAAAATTTCTAAATGGGAGTGTTGTTTTTTTTTTAACCATTGCAATATCTATCACATATTTCAGCATGTTTGTCTTGACTACAACTAAGACTTGATTATAAAGCACTTTTGCACACGCCTAGAGCGGGTTAGCAGTTTGAGACCCGAGTGCTGCAATGACGGAGGGAGCTCCTGTCATCTGTCCCGGCTCCTGCCAAACTAGCAGCTCGAAAGGAAGAAATAGATAAACAGGTACTGCTTTGGCAGGGAAGGTAACAGTGTACCGTGCGTCTAATCATGCCCGCCACATGGCCATGGGAACGTCTGCAAGTAAACGGAGATGGGCACCGAACCCTAGAGTTGGACGCGACCAGCTTTTGAGCAAGGAAGAGCTTTACCTTTACTCGAGATCTCTTATAGCAATGGTTCACTACGTGGGGCCCAGACCCCACCGGGGAACTTCAATTCCCAGCAGCCTCAGTCCAGTGCTTTGGGGAATTGACTGAGGCTTTTGGGAATGGAAGTCCAAAACCCAAAGTTTGGGAAACACAGTCTTATAGTGATGACCACCAATATACGGTAGAAGGCGTCTTATAGCCGGGGTTCTCAACCTTTTGAAGCCGAGGGCTGGGCCATGCTCCGTCAGATGGTTTCTGGGGCTAGACGGCCATTTGGCCCTTCCTCCACCACATGGCACTTCATGGTGTGGTGGAGGTGGTGCCACATGAAATGGCGTCGTGGGCCCGCATCCGGCCCGCAGGCCGCAGGCTGACAATCCCTGTCTTATAGTCTTCGGTGCATTTCTGCACGTTTTTGAAATCGGCGGGGATTGATGCGTTTGGTTCCAAGCTGGACCTGAACAAAGAAGCCACATAAAACATTGTACATGGATCTTGGAAACAGCCAAGACAGAAGAGAGGTGGCAGCGGGGGGAGGTTTGCGGACAATCGGACCCCCGACATGGCGTTAGGCTGTGCCCGCATTTCAGAGGGGGGGCACCGAACAACCGTGAATGTACGGAGCGACGTGGAGGGGCAGATTTAAATAGGTCCAAAGGGATATGAGATCTTTTTCTCAAGACAGACTGGCCAAAGTTGGCACCGAAACCCAAGCCGGGCAAAGAAGAGAAACGCTGGCTTTACAAAAACCGCTTGAATACCCAGGAAATTGTCTGGGGAATAACAGGAGGGGGGGACACTCTTCAAAACGAGTCCTTAGGGGGTATCTTTATTTAATTTTATTTTCCAGAGAGGAGGCAAAGGGGGGGCAGAGGGAAAAACCCATTCTCCAGTCCTGGGCATTGTGTGCCTCGCGGCCAACTTCTGTGGGGTTTGTGGTTTTCAATCTCGCTCTCTCCCACTAGGCCCGGCACAAAACCGTCCCAGCGGGGTAGGAAAAAAGCCCATTGAAGGCTGCACAATGCCGCTCTTGGCCTGCCCGGCTTTGGCCAAGTCTCCGAGCCTTTCCGAGTGGTTCATACATCATGGCCTGCCTCCCCTGCCAGGTCCCATTTAGGCGGCTCTTTGGCACCGGCAGGCAGGGGAGATCACCTCTGACATGCGTGCCCAGGCGGGTGGGTGAGAGGGTTGACGCTTCCACGTGAGAACGGCAAGACCCTCGTTTGCCTTCCTTTATAATAATAATTATTATTATTTGGAAAGCATTTCCATGCAATTACCCGCGCAGGACAGCATGGGTAGAATAACCCAGATGGCACTGCGGTGGCTTAGTGGTTAAGACGCCGAGCTGGAAGGTCGGGGTTAGGTATCTGGCCATGTGGCAGGCATGACTAGACACGGAACACTGTTTACCTTCTCACCGAAGGGGTCCCTATTTATCTACTTGCAATTTCTTGCTTTCGAACTGCTAGGTTGGCAGGAGCCGGGACAGACGACGGGAGCTCATTCCGCCCTGCGGTACTTGGGTATCGCACTCCGACCTTCCAGTCTTCAAGTTCAGCATCTTAACCACTTGAGCTAATTTTGGGCAAAGGTTTGGCTACTGTTACTTTCCTTCCTGATTTTTTTTTAAATTTCATTGACAGAAAACCAATGTAAGAAAGGGCAGGGAGGGAGAAAAACCATTCCAGACAGCCTTGACATTAAAAAAAAAGCAACAACTTTGGCAAAGCAGCTGGTGTGTGGGTAAGGCTGGTCTCCTGTCATTGATTGATTGCCTTCATTTGCATATGAAATCCATCCTTTGCATATATTCCTCAAAGTCGGAAGCCAAGCCCAGCATGAAAAGCTCGCGTCTGCCATGGTCCGCGTTTTGCTTCCTAGGAAGGTCTGGTCAATCCATGATGTCGTTATTTGGCAATCTGGAAAGATCCAGGTAGGGACTGCTTAGTGGTTAAGACACTGAACTTGATGACTGTTGGCAGGTTGGCAGTTTGAGACCTGAGTGCTGCATGTTGGAGCGAGCTCCAACCATCTGTCCCAGCTCCTGCCAACAAAGCCATTCAAAAGCAAGAAATTGCAAGTAGATAAATCAAGTACTGCTTTGGCAGGAAAGGTAACAGCATTCCCTGGGCTCTAGCATCTAGTCATGCCTGTCATATGTTCACGGAAATGTCTGCAGAAACAGATAGGGTTGGCTCTTTGGCTGAAAACGGAGATGTTCTTCCTCACAGGCTGCAAACCGGGGCTTATTTCCATGCAACTGCTTAACAGGCTGCAAAACGGGTTTCACTTCCATGTAGACTGCAAACCAGGGCTCATTTCCATGCATCAAACCCTAGAGTCAGATATGACTGGCTTTCGAGCAAGGATGACTTTGACTTTACCTTGACCTAAGATCCAGTAAACTGGGAGAGGGGAATCCTCTACAGAAACACCTATCCAACCTTGGCTGTTGCTGATTCTTGTTTCAGGTAAGGGACGTGGCACCCCAAAACATGGGTCACCCCCTGATCTTCTTCTCCCCCGTGGTTGTCATCTGCCTCCTCGCCACCAGCCCAGCAGACAACCTTGAACCCCTGACCATGTCAGCCTCCAGTGCCCCAGAGATCAGCAACAGCTTCCTGAGTGGGGAAATATGGCTGCCTCCCCTACGAGCCATGAAGCACCGCCATCAATGGAGCACCAACCGTCAGGAGCAGGCCACCCGCCGTGGGATGCCGTCCAAGGTTTGGCGCTCCCGCGAGGGAGCTAGCTCACGGATCCTAAACTGGTCTGTCTCAGAAGATCCAGGGTTGAGGGAACAGCCCGCTGGTCTCCGTCGGAAAGACATCTTCCTGGGGTTTGAGTTCCCCTACCCAGGTCAGGAGAATCGAGCACCCGGATCAGAGAGCGGGAGGAAGCATAGCCGGGAACGGCGGCGGCATAGGCGGAGAGAAAGGTTGAAACAGCACCGAGGTATCCAACTAGGGTGGAGTATTGGAAATTGGGTTGAAAACCAGATGTCCTCACAGGCTGCAAACCAGGGCTCATTTCCATGCAGACGCTTAACAGGCTGCAAACCAGGTTTCACTTCCTTGCAGGCTGCAGATCTGGGCTCACTTCCATGCAGATGCTTAACAGGCTGCAAACCAGGTTTCACTTCCATGTAGGCTGCAAACCTGGGCTCGTTTCCATGCAAATGCTTAAGAGGCTGTAAACTGGGCTTCACTTTCATGCAAGCTGCAAACCAGGGCTTGTTTCCATGCAGACACTTAACAGGCTGCAAACAGGGTTTCACTTCCATATAGGCTGCAAACCAGAGCTCATTTCCATGCAAACGGTTAATAGGCTACAACCCAGGTTTCGCTTCCATGTAGGCTGCAAACCAGGGCTCATCTCCATGCAGACACTTAACAGGCTGCAAACCGGGTTTCATTTCCATGTAGGTTGCAAATCAGAGCTCATTTCCATGCAAACGCTTAACAGGCTGGAAAAGGGGTTTCACTTCCATGCAATGCCATTGTGATCCGCAAACCGGAAGTTGTACGCCAAAAAGTGACTTTTAGAAGTTTGGGTTTTTTCCTTGTTCTTTTTAAGGGAGAAGTTTGGACTCCGGGCCGAGTGCGCTGTATAAAAAGCCGGAAAACTTTGAGGAGCAGTTGCAGGCCCTCCAAGTCGAAGGTTCGTCTGCGGGTTTTAGTCCCACCTCCCTGTTGGGCTCCACCCCAAAGCCACTGACCGAAGAGTTTCCAGTTTTGCAGGCCACCTCTCCTCGGCCCCAGACCCGCCTGTGGCAAGAAGGTGATGTAATGCCTACTCTCGACATGACTTTGTTCGACTGGACGGATTATGAGGACCTTCGGCCAGATATGTGGTTCCCAAGCGGCAAAAAAGGTGACTCCGGGCTCCATGTTGGTTGTGGCGCGTGATTTTAGGCTTGCGGGCTCTGTGAATCCACTCCGGGTAGTGTCTGAGATGCAAGCCTGATTTTGAGGGGTAGGATTTAGCATATTGGGAACTGCGGTGGCTTATGGTTAAGACGCTGAACTTGACGACTGGAAGGTAGGCAGGTTGAGACCCGAGTGCTGCACGATGGAGTGAGCTCCTGACTCTGTCCCAGTTCCTGCCAAGCTAGCAGTTTGAAAGCAAGAAATTGTGAGTAGATAAGTAGGTACTGCTTCGGTGGGAAAAGTAGCAGCATTCCATGTGCGTCTAGTCATGCCTGCCACATGTCCACGGAAATGTTTACAGATGCAGACAGCGTTGGCTCTTTGGCTTTGAAACGCAGATGAGCACTGAACCCTAGAGTCGGATACGACTGGCTTTTGAGCATATTGGAGTGAAAGCCAGAGGAAGCTTTTCTACCCAATATGGAACTCTTTGCCACTGGATGGCCAAGTGACGTGGCTGAAGAAGGGTGCGGAGGAGGGCAAGAGATCCCTGACTCTAGGCAGCACCCGGGGCAACTCTAGAGTAGAGCCTCCAGTAATCAGCGCAGTCTGACTTCTTTTGTCCCAGATGCTTGGGGATGCTGGGTGTCAGAGTACAGCATGCCTAGAAAAAAGCACCAGTTTGGGGGAGAATTTCAAACGAGCAATTGCTGGAAATGATGCCATCCCTTTATTTTTTAACAAGTTTTCTCTCTTCCTTCCTCTGACGCCGTCTTTGTCTTTTCTCCTCCTTCCTAGAGAAACGGCGCGGTAAGAACAGCAGCAACGAAACCGCAGCCGCCGAGGGAGAGCCCTGCGACCATCACCTCGACTGCCTCCCAGGTGGGCAAGCGACCTTCATGAGGACTAGCACCGCAGGGTGTGAGCATGGTTTGCGGGAGCTGCCCTGGGAAGGGCAGAAAATCAAAGAGACATCTTGTGCAAACTTGATCAATCGATCAATCACATTCCCAAAATTTATTCACACACACACCCTTTTCCTTCCTTCGTGTCAGCAGGCTGCTGTTGCGATTTGCGAGAGCATCTTTGCAAACCGCATAACCGGGGCCTGAACAATAAATGCTACAACGACTGTATGTGCACAGAAGGTGAGAAAAATCCACTCCCTTAGATGCAGAAATGCCAATACATGCCCTTGTAGATCTATAGATACCGACTGAGCCAGCCTAAAATGGGACGCTTGAAGAAACCGAGAAGTTGCCCTTAGAGGCTAAGCCGCAAACTGGGTGGGTTTGGGGGTCAAATTACACAAGCAGACAGGTATAGAAGTTGGGGTCAAATTACACAAGCAGTCAGCTTGCCTTTCCGCACCTATGGATTTCAAGAACAACAGTCGCCAAATCCAAGGCCTACAGTTCCCATCAGGCCCAGCCATTGCTGATGGATAATGGGATTTGTAGTCTGACATCCCAAGGGACACACTTTGCTCTATTTTCTTTTACACGTAGAGTTTCAGATTATTATTATTATTATTATTTCCTTTTCTACTATATATTTCTTTTCATGGCATGACATTTCGCTCTCTTTCACGTTCAGATTTACGCTGTTACGCCAAATTCCACCGTAACCGGAGAGTGATCCGGCGGAAAGGACGCTGTGTGGAACCGGAAACCATCGACGGAGATCAGGGGTCATTTATTAATGTCTAGAAAGCTCTTCCTTGATTTTTTTTTTGGGTGTGTGTGTGTGTTTTTTTTTTCTGGAAATGAAAGGTATTAATTTAATTTAATTTAGTGGTACGTGGGGCTGACCAAATGACTCCAATGCTATAAACTGGCGTGGGATTTTGCAAAAGATTCTGGAGAAAGCAGGATTTATAATTTTGACCTGTAATAATGGCTTTAAAGGAGGTTGAAATGCAAATTTGTCTCTATCCAATCTGGTGGGGGTTTTTTCCTATTTGATGGACATGTCTTTTGTAAAGCTAATGGATCTTAATTGCTTACTTTAACGCAAGCCAAGAATATCATTGTGCTTGGCAATTTGAAAAAAAATCTTCCATTTTTATCCCATATTTGCAGTCTGATAAAGCTCTGTCTACCCTCAAAAGGGTGGGGCTGTTGTGGCTTAGTGGTTAAGATACTGAATTTGATGACTGGAAGCTTGGTAGGCCAGCAGTTCAAGACCCGAGTGCTGCACGACGGAGTGAGCTCCCGTCATTTCTCCCAGCTCCTGCCACTCTGGCAGGTTGAAAGCAAGAATTTGCAAGTAGAATAAAGAAATATTTATTCTTCGCACCTCAAATTCCTGGATCCTTTTATTCCCTGATTATTATTATTGAATATTTAAAAAAATGGAATTTTTATCCCCTGAGATTTCCTGCCTCTGCATTTGGGGCCAAAAGAAAAATCCCAAATAAATACCATCGCCATGTAAAGACTAACAACTTTGATTCCAGTTTAAGTGTTTTGCGCATCGAAATCTACTTCTTCAAAGAGCAATTTTACACCTTGTATATTTATAGATTGCTTGGGGGGGGGGGGCGCGGATAAATTAGTATTTTAATGCATTTGGTGTGTGCTTGGTTTGGAATAAAGGGATGATTTGAACCCGGGTCTTGGTCATTCTGCTGTATAGAGTTAACCTTTTGGGACGTCCTTCTTATGACCGAGAGCATCTTTCTCTGCCACTCTTGGATGTGGGATTTTGCCAGGGGTTGAAATCTGGCCCAACGGAGCCCAGATGTGACTTTGGACTTCTTTGTGTTACGAAGTTGCACTTTCTTTACAACTGGAGAAAAACACACACACAACAGAAACCACGCAAGATGCCCGAAAATTTCAAATATGTGGCCAAGCGGATTAAAATTACTCCATGGCTTAATTCCACCCCACCCGTGGTTTTAATAACAGCCAAGAAGTCCCTTCCATCTAATTCAGGCGTTCTCAACCTCTTGAAGTCGGGGGGGCCGGGTCATGCTCCTGCACAGTTTCGGGGGGGGGGCGGATGGCCATTTTGCCCTTCCTCCACCACACGGCACTTCCTGGCGGTGGGGAGGGTGGCACATAAAATTGCGCAGTGGGCCACATCCGGCCCATGGGCCACATCTGGGCCACAGGTCAAGAATCCCTGATCTAATGCCTTTCCAGCCAGAACTCTTTTGTTTCAAATTTGCAAAGGGGGCAATTTTAAAAGAATTTATAAAAACCCGAGGGGTTTTGTCCCACCCCCACCCCCACCCCCCAAAAACTGAATTTTCAGCCCATTTTTCAGCCCAAAAACCAAGTTCAAACTTTGACCCCCAGTTTCCTCCTTACCTTCGCTTTATGGACACACAGGAGCCCCGGAAAGAGGGAAAGTTGGCAACCTTAGGAGACAAAGCCGCGCCTGAGGGTTAAAAGCAAGAAAGAATATATATATATTGTTGCAAAAAAGTTGCTTTAAAAGTTACTTTTTTGGAAAGACAAAACGGGGGAGAGGGTTTCGTGCCTGGTGATGATGGGGAACGCATTCCTCCTCGCCCTTCTCCGTCCTACCGCGATTGTCGTAAGGCTTGGACAGCTTCGGCCGCCGATCATGGGACGGGAGAGGCACTCTGTGTATGCTCAGAGGCTACGGGGGAAAGAGCTGTCTTTCGCCCGCCTGGCCTCCGTTTTTTTGTCGATTGCTTGGTGTATAATTTTTGCGCCGGTTTTGCGGCATGCTCATTTATTTCCACCCGTTCCCAGCTGTTGGCTGCTGGCGCGCCTCCTCCTAATCCGGCGTCACTCCGGAGCGGCTCCGCTTCCCTCCCAGGGAGGAGACTCATCCCCGGAGTAGGAGTCACGGGTCCCGGACGAGGCTCTGGGCGGAGCCCGGCCAGGGGGGAAAAAAGAGGAAAAACAGAGCCCAAGGAACCGGAGCAAGGCAGCTAATTCGGATCGGAAGCGGCGCAGCGTGTAGACGCAACGCTTTCCACCCCCGCCACCCCTCTCCCTTCTTTCCTCCCCCACCATGGAGGTGCCCGCCGTGAACCTGAAGGTGAGCGTGCAAGTCGGGGGTGCGCAATCCGAGTGTGCAAGAGAGGGGCTGGCAGCGAGGCAACCCATCCCCTCTCGCTCCGGCGGAGTGCAAATGTGTGCGCGAGTGTGCAAGACTTGTGGGAGCAGTGTGTGAGTGTTAGGATACCAGCCACCCCTTTTTTTTTTTTGCTTAGTTTAGAACAAAAGTTTGGGAAAGTAACTTTTTAAAAGTAACTTTTTAAAAGTAACTTTTTCAGGAACTAGTTTCCCGGGCTCTCCCACGTTGGTTGGGAGAGGCTGGTCCCCAAAAGTAACAGGAGAGTTGGCCTGGCCCTAAAGCAGAGGGGAGATTGACGTCCTCGGGCGGCAGAGTTTGAGAGGCGGCGGCAGGATGTGTGCCCTGTATACCTAAAATGGGTGTTGGTGTGTGGGTTGATCGGAGGCTGTTGGGGTTTGCTTGACAACCCTAGAAGGTAGGCCCCACGGCACGTTAGGGGGCCGTTGTGCACTTCCCTTGCACAAACACTCATATACGCCCAAGGCTAGGATTGTACGGTTGTGTACTTCGTAGACCTTGGGCCCTCAGCTGCCTACGCCGCCCCTGTGGTGTGGGAAACTGGAGGCATGATCACATGCGCTGCTAATAAAGTTTCTTTTATCTCTCTCTGTATTTCTGGTAAATGGGGGGGGGGTCCCCAACTCTACTGCCAAAATGTGCATTTCTGAGCATGTTGGTTTCCTAAAACTGGAACTTATGGTTTCCTCTTTTTGAACTTTCCCTCTTTCGCTTTCTAATTGGGGAGACATAGATCGATCTCCCTTCCTTCACATCATGCTCAAGTCTGGAGGATTTGAATACGCCATCCATTAAAACCTCTCGCTCTTCCTGGTTGTTGTGGCTAGAAGCTCTATTCGTTATGATGACGGTGAAGATGATGATGATGCATCTAGAAATCCTGGAGGGGGGGGTATGTTTAGAGGACACCAAATTATGTTGCGATAGTGTTAAGCTACTGTAACAGTTTGGGTTTTCCTCACCTTACGCTAAGCCACGATTGAAACAAACCATGGTTTGTGATCCTCTAACCGTGGTTTGTGTGTTCAAATGTATCAGCCGGAGAGGGTGAGCCTTTGGCTTTCCAGATGTTCCGGATACTAGACAGCACAGCCAGAGGCAAAGAATTGGGGTGTTCAGCTGCTGAATGTTTCCTTAGCCCTGGTAACAGTAAACCATGGTTTGTCGTTTCATCTCTGGCTGTCATTTTCTGTCTGCTTGGTGCCATTGTGTGTGTGTGTGTGTGTTTCGGTGCTTTTCCAAAACCAGAACAATAGCTTTTTTAAAAAATCACTATATTGATCTTTGTTGAGAATCCTAGTTAACATAAACTAGGTTTGGAGAACTGATTCAAACCATGGTTTCTAGTTTGTTTTTTTGTTGCAAGCTATGATCAGTTGGTTCTATAACCCATTGCCTGTCTCACTGAGAAGTTTCCTTATGGATGGTTTTCACGTGGCTCTGAATCGACCTGTCTATATAAAGGGGGGCAGCTGGGAGACACGGGTTCGAGTCCTGCCCCCATTGACCAAGGAGTGCTGTTTTGCAAGTCTAAAAGGCCCCAAGTTCTTCTCTGATTTGGGGGTAATTATGGTCAAACTGAGGACAGACTGGTTAAAAAACCCACATACACATCCATACGGAAGAAGACTCTAATCCTCTTCTGATGGAGTAAAGCTGGGGTGCCCAAACTGTGGCCCTTGGGCTGGATCCGGCCCCCAACACCAATTCATCCGACACGCGCCACCCTCATCGCTCCTGAAAGCGGAAGTAAAACATGTTTTGCTTCCACTCCCAGGAGCGACGAGGGCAGCACAGGTCGGGTGAATTGGTGTTGGGGGCCGAATCCGGCCCAAGGGCCACCCCTGGAGTAAAGTATGCATTTGGTAAAATTGTACAGTTATTCGTGCGTCCCCTTGCGCATAATTTCTCGGGCAAAAATCCTTTCAACTCTGCATAAATTCTGACATGAAATTAATTAGTATTGCAGGCATGACCCTTATATATAAGTATATTTAATTGTTTTCCCTAGTAACCATTAAGCATCCAAGAAATCTGGTTTGGATTCAAGTCAAAAATGCTCCTTTTGATAATTATAGGGCAGCTTTGATTTCAAAAGAGCTGCTTTGCTGTGAGTGATTTACTAGGTTAGTTATTAACGGAGGCATTTCCCCCCTAAATAAATTACACGGATGGAGAAAGAGGGCGAGACGGCAGCATTTATGCGCACACTGTTTTGCGTCGGTTCCCAAAAGAATGAGGGAATAAAAGAATGTTTTTAATGGCTTTCAAGGCCCCAAAACAGACCGGCAGAAAAAAAAAACATTGATTATTATTATTATTTTAATGAAAGGTGTAAGACCGGGGTTCCCAATCTTTTCAAGCCGTGGGCCAGATCACGCTCTCTTAGTCAACTTCGAGGGCCGGATAGCCATTTTGCCTTGCCTGCACAGTGGGGTGGTTATTTTGTCCCAACAGCTTGAAAGGGGTGGCCATTCTGCTTCTCAAATGCCCTTGGAGAGGTGGGGGGCCTCGTGAAGTGATGCTGTGGGCCAGATTTGGCCCACAGGCATTAGGTTGGGAACGCCCTGGTGTAAGATTTGATCTTGGTGGATTTGCAGGCAGAAATGAAGGAAGGAAGAAATGAAGAAATTATCTATATCGATCGATAGATAGATAGATAGATATAAATATATATAGATATATCAAAATGGAGGTAAGATTCGAGGATTGGGGTGGCTTAGTGGTTAACTGGAATGAAAGATCGGCAGGGTCAGCGGTTCGAGACCCGAGGACTGTACGGCAGAGTGAGCTCCCGGCTCTGTCCCGGCTCCTGCCAAACCTAGCAGTTCGAAAACATAAACTTGCAAGCGGATAAACAGGTATCATTTTTGGATGTGAGGGTAGCCAGCGTTCCGTGCACTCCGGTGCTTAGCCGTGCCTGCCACATGGCCACGGAAATGTCTGCCGACACAGACAGCTGCAAACAAGGTTGAGCACTGATCCCTAGAGTCAGATACGACTGGCAAGGGCGAGCTTTACTTTGACCTAAGATTCGATTCATAGAGCCTCCTTATCCCATGGCAGTGTACCTTAGAGTTATGACAGAGGCACCAGAGGAAATAATGATCCGTTACCTTGACCTGTTTAGGAACTCATCGCTGTGCTCTTGTTAGAAACAAAGTCGACATTCTTGAGTTCTTATTAACATTGACGTAATTACTCCGCATTCTTTCAAAGAGCTCTTTATTTGCGCAAAGGAAATTGTGGGTTTTCCCAAGGCCAGATAAAACTTGGTTTCTGTATCCCTGCTGGTGGGTGAGTGTGCGAGAGAAATCCCTTGCCAAGGGTGTAGCATAAAAGAACTAAGACTGTTGCAACAGATAAATATAAATCTTGTGCCTCGGATATATCAGCGCCACTAACAAATTGGGGGAATGGTACAGTATTTTGCAAATGTGCCATAGCCAAAGATTTCTGGTGGTGCACGAGAACAGTGCAATGAAAATCACAATACAGGGCAAGAAAAAACATTGATGCAACACATGACCAAAAAAACAACAACAACAACACATTGATGCAACACAGGACTGAATCAAACAGGCGAAAATGGACAACATTGAGGTTTCCCTACTTTGGGTGTGCGTCATGAGAAGGCAGGAGCAGCAGGAAATGAGGAAGCCTAAATGTGAGATGGGTTAACTCTGTAAAGGAAGCCACAGGCTTGACTTTAGCAGGGCTGTGGAGGGCATTTTTTTTTAATGGACTCGCTTCTCCAGTCGGAGTTATTTTGAATGCCTGCCTCCAAGCCCACACGGAATCGGGTGGCACAGATTTAATCGCCGGCCCCCACAACGTTGAACATTTCTATCCCTTGGGCACAAAAAAAATCACAAGGGGTCTCGATTTTTTTAAGCCGGGGGGCCAGGTCACGCTCCCTCAGACAGCTTCGGGGGCTGGACGGCCATTCCGCCCTTCCTCCACCACATGGCACTTCCTGGTGTGGTGGAGGTGGTGGTGGGGACACACCATACCCATCAAGCGCGGCTCCACAAAATATGAGACATTACTGCGCATACGTGGATGCATATGCGTAGTAGCCCGTTTGCGCATGCGCATTGTGGCCGTGCATGCGCAGTAACCCATTTGCGCATGTGCACTGTGGCCGCGCATGCGCAGTAAGCCCTTTCCCCGCCGTTCAAATACGGGACGGCGGCAGGAAAGGGGAGGAACGAGCGCTGAAAAACAGTACGGGATACTTGACAGGTATGGGCCACATGAAATGGTGCCGTGGGCCGCATCTGGCCTTCAAGCCGCAAGTTGAGAATCCCTAGCTTAGAAACTCCAGGGTCAATTTAGGAAGGACCTGTCAAATTCCCACTGTTTGTTTTGCAACGTTGAGAATTTTGGGAAGGATTTGAGGAATTTCAAACCTCTTGGTTGCGTTACGGCCGCAACCTATAACCTATAAAAAGGGGGGGCACACACCCCACAACGGGTTCACACGTAGCAACCGTTTTAAAAATGGACTATCGTGGTCGGTTGACGGAGACGGGTTCAGACGTAAGAACCGTTTTCAAACGGACTGTTGTTTCCTAGTTTGTGGGGCAAACCCCAGATTTGACCCCCGGCCGGGACCCACTCCAGAGAGTGGGGTTCTCAACCTTTTAAAGCCAAGGGCCGGGTCACGCTCCCTCAGACAGCTTCAGGGGCCGGACGGCCA
This sequence comes from Bradypodion pumilum, assembly GCA_035047305.1. Classification (NCBI taxonomy): domain Eukaryota; kingdom Metazoa; phylum Chordata; class Lepidosauria; order Squamata; family Chamaeleonidae; genus Bradypodion; species Bradypodion pumilum. The sequence goes on from JAWDJD010000016.1 coordinate 14,366,849, forward strand.
TTTTGTCCCGCCTGCCACACACATGGCGCTTCCAGGTGTGCAGAGGCGGTGGTGGGGGGGCCACATGAAATGGTGTGGTGGGCCGCACCTGGCCCATGGGCTGCCGGCAACCTCTGCTAGTTCAATATATACTTGTTTGTTGTCTCTCTAAAAGCCCAGCTGCCAAAGGGGGTAAAAATTAAGAAAGTCCCTTTTGTCTAAAGCCATTTAAAGCACATCGATTGCAGCCAGCTATAAATATCCGGCCTCGAAGCAAAACTGGCGCACCAGTTTGTGTTTTTGCAGCGTTACTATTATTATTTCGACTTTCACGAACTGTTTAAAATGGCTTCCCTTTTTGAAGTACCCTTTCCTTTATAGCAGGGGTTCTCAACACTTTTCAGCCGTGGGCCGGGCCACGCCCCCTCAGACAGCTGTGCGGGCCGGAGCGCTCCACTGCCGTAAAATGTGTCTGCAGCGGTCATAAATGCATTTGCGATGACCGTAAATGAATCTGGAGCTGGTTGCGGCGGCGGCAGCTGGAGCAAGGTCAAGGGGCGGGTTATTTGGCATTGTGGGCCAGACCCGGCCCACGGGCCATAGGTTGAAAACCCCTGCTTAATAAGTTCTGAAAGTTGCATAAGGTTGTAGACAAGAAGAAATTAACAATTGAAAAATAATGAGGATTTATCTTCTTTCTCACCCTCTTGTAAATAATTATTTTTCACACATCTATTCTTCCTGAGGCATTAAAACTAACTCTCGTGTTATTTTGTGTTTACAGGCCATCGTCTTCGTGCACTGGCTACTGACAGTATGGTGAGTTCCCCTCGCACGCCGCCGCGCCCTCTCGTGAGTTCCAGAAGTGCCCGTGCGAGAATTGTGCAAAGACAGCGGAGCGTCTCTTGTATCTGAGCCGATGCAGTTCTGGGTTTTATTTTATTTGGAACCAGGGGTTCCCAACCTATGGCCTGCGGGCCGGACCATTCCATGTGGCCCACCGCTGCCACACCCGGAAGTGGAAGCGGACGCATTTACATCAGCCACAAAGCGCACCCGCACATGGGTAAATGCGGAAGTGGGCATATTGACGACTGTCGTAAACACGGCCACTTCCGTTTCTAGGGGGCATGGTCTGGCCCGCTCAGTTGTCCGGAGGTGTGGTCGGACCCACAGCATGAAAAGGTTGGGACCCCCCTGTTTTAAATGATATGACATGATGTCGAAATAATAGGCAATCGTCTAATGGTACAAAGTTATAAGACCCTACAGCATAGCTGTCAAGTATCCCTTTTTGGCCAGGAAACCCCCTTATTTTACCCTCTTTCCTGCCGCCATCCCTTATTAATTAGACTGCAATGCCCTATTGCCACCATTGGAGGGCAGCACAGGCTAAGCATAGCTGTCAAGTATCCCGTATTGGCCGGGAAACCCCCTTATTTTACCCTCTTTCCCGCCGTCATCCCTTATTAATTAGACTGCAATGCCCTATTGCCGCCATTGGAGGGCAGCACAGGATAAGCATAACTGTCAAGTATCCCGTATTGGCCGGGAAACCCCCTTATTTTACCCTCTTTCCCGCCGTCATCCCTTATTAATTAGACTGCAATGCCCTATTGCCGCCATTGGAGGGCAGCACAGGATAAGCATAGCTGTCAAGTATCCCGTATTGGCCGGGAAACCCCCTTATTTTACCCTCTTTCCCGCCGTCATCCCTTATTAATTAGACTGCAATGCCCTATTGCCGCCATTGGAGGGCAGCACAGGATAAGCATAGCTGTCAAGTATCCCGTATTGGCCGGGGAAATCCCTTATTTTACCATCTTTCCCGCCGTCATCCCTTATTAATTAGACTGCAATGCCCTATTGCCGCCATTGGAGGGCAGCACAGGATAAGCATAGCTGTCAAGTATCCCGTATTGGCCGGGAAACCCCCTTATTTTACCCTCTTTCCCGCCGTCATCCCTTATTAATTAGACTGCAATGCCCTATTGCCGCCATTGGAGGGCAGCACAGGATAAGCATAGCTGTCAAGTATCCCGTATTGGCCGGGGAAATCCCTTATTTTACCATCTTTCCCGCCGTCATCCCTTATTAATTAGACTGCAATGCCCTATTGCCGCCATTGGAGGGCAGCACAGGATAAGCATAGCTGTCAAGTATCCCGTATTGGCCGGGGAAATCCCTTATTTTACCATCTTTCCCGCCGTCATCCCTTATTAATTAGACTGCAATGCCCTATTGCCGCCATTGGAGGGCAGCACAGGATAAGCATAGCTGTCAAGTATCCCGTATTGGCCGGGAAACCCCCTTATTTTACCTTCTTTCCCGCCGTCATCCCTTATTAATTAAACTGCAATGCCCTATTGCCGCCATTGGAGGGCAGCACAGGATAAGCATAGCTGTCAAGTATCCCGTATTGGCCGGGGAAATCCCTTATTTTACCATCTTTCCCGCCGTCATCCCTTATTAATTAGACTGCAATGCCCTATTGCCACCATTGGAGGGCAGCAAAGGATAAGCATAGCTGTCAAATATCCCGTATTTGCCAGGAAATTTCCCTTATTTCCAAATCCAAAACTTGACAGGTATGCCCTACAGTCAGATTAATATGAAATCTAGGGGGTTGAAGCCCAGCTGGGAAGGAATACCCTTTTTCGGCATACAAAATCTCATAAATCGCCAGATTTATCAAGTTTGCAAAGAAAGCTTGTTATTATAGAAAACATATTTCCCAAGTCTCGCTTCCATTAGTGGGTGGAAAGCGATCATTTTAGAGCACTGCCTTGGAAAACTCTGCGCCATTTTCTCCGGAGGTGATACAGGTGAACGCAGAATAAGTTTCCACTATGAAAGGATGTGACAATGCGATTTTTAAAGGTCTTCCAATCCATTTCTTTTTTTAAAATTAAAATTGAGAATAAATCGGGTGGGTGTAAAATAATACCCGTGATCTTTCAATATCGACTTATGGCTGTTGTGATGCTCGTCTACAGGGGCTGCATGGAGCTGTGGGTACCCAGTTCCTACGCATGGTCGAATTTCACTGTCCTGGCCCTCGGTGTCTGGGCAGTGGCCCAAAGAGACTCCGTCGATGCCATCCTCATGGTGGGTTTGTAAACCTTCTCCGAGATTTTGGGGGTGTCACTCGCAGGATGGGCGGCTAAATAGTTAAGATCAAGAGGAAAAAATGGCTGTCTTGGGTAGGTTTGAGCGTTCCAGATGTTGCCAGGAGGGGAGATGGCGGTCCAGAGGTTTTGGGAAGTGGTACCCAACCTAACGGATCCTCTCGCGGGTCTTCCTTCCTTCCAGTTTCTCACCGGTTTGTTCCTGACGATCATCACAGACATCATCCACTTCAGCCTGTATTTCCCACAAGACTCGCGGCAGTCGGACACCATGCGCTTTGCCACCGGCATGGCCATCTTTAGCCTCATCCTCAAACCCGTGTCCTGCTTCTTTGCCTACCAGATGTACCGGGAGAGAGGAGGAGAATACACCTTCAACTTGGGTAGGTGCGCCTTGCCCGAAAGGGGCCACATTTCCCCCACACTCGATGCATGCTTTCTCCACAGGTTTTTGGCAATCTGTTCTCCTCTTACCGTCTTGAACTTCAGTTCTTCATTTTTCTTCTGCCCCCCGAGTCTTGTTTTCAATTCTTTTGGATTTTTCTCTTCGTTTATTAATTCAAGTATTTATTATTTAATTCATTCAAGTATTTCATTATTCAAGCATTCATGCAAGTATTCCTTTATTAATTCATTCAAGTATTAATTCAGTTATTCAACCATTCATTCAGTCCTTCCTTCCTCATTTCCTTCCTTCTTTCCAGTATTCATTCGATTACTCAAGCATCCATTCAATTCTTCCTTCCTGTATTCATTCATTCAAGTATTCATTCATTCATTCATTCAAGTATTTATTATTCAAGTATTCATTCAATTCTTCCTTCCTTCTTTCCTTCCTTCCTCATTTCATGTATTCATTCAATTGTTCAAGCACTCATTCAATTCTTCCTTCCGTCCTGTATTCATTAATCCAGGTATTCATTCAAGTATCCAAGCATTCATTCAATTATTTACATCTCCCAAAATCCAATGATTTTGGATATAGTGAAGTAAAGTATTTTTGAGCTCCAAATTCAAACCTGGTTATTGGCTTTATCTTTATCTTCTATTAAAATGTCTCTTCTTCTTCTGGGTTTGGTAATAAATTTTGTAGTACGATAGAAAAGTTGTACCTTCTTCTTCTTCTTCTTCTTCTTCTTCTTCTTCTTCTTCTTCTTCTTCTTCTTCTTATTATTATTATTATTATTATTATTATTATTATTATTATTATTATTATTATTATTATTATTATTATTATTATTATTATTATTATTATTATTATTATTATTATTATTATTATTATTATTGTTTTCGCAGGAGGTTTTGGTACGAGGCAGGATCGTAGCACGTACCAGCCCATCGACACCCCGGATCCGCCCCGCCCTTACCCAGACGTCAAAGCTGCCCCTCCTCACCCATTCTGAGTTTGGGCACAAGAAAATAAACCCCCATCTGTTTCATGTAGCCTTCCTCCACTCTGAAGATTTACAGAAGGAAAAAAAAAAGAATAGAAATCAGGACCAACATGACTGAAACCAACAGGTCTCTGAGATCCTGGCCATTTTCCTGGCTCTCTCTGTGCAGCCAGAGGACGGCGTTGCTTCTAATCCATGTGCCCCACGTTTTAAATTGTCCACCGCATACATTGCTGCAAACTTATTTTCCTGGGTTCTTTTTCTCCCAGCTAAATTGGACTTTTGGCTTTTCCTGATGGATATGGAGGCTTCTCAGAAATTTGCTTTTGGATAAAACAGGGGTTCCCAACCTAAGGCCCGTGGGCCGGATCCGGCCTGTGATGCCATTTCACGTGCCCCACCCCTCCATTTTGAGAAACAAAATGGCTGGCCCCCCTTTGAAGCTGTTGGGACCAAATGGCCACCCCCATCATGCAGGCAAGGCAAAATGGCCATCCGGCCGTCCCTCGACGCTGACTGAGAGAGTGTGACCCGGCCCGCCGGCTTGGAAAGGTTGGGAACCCCTGGGATAAAGGGTGGGCTGGGAAAGGTGTCCGTCTGGCCAAGAACCCTCTTGGTTGGTGGCACTGGAGGAAAAGGCATGATGCCCTGGGCAGATGATGGGCAATTCGCTCACAAGAGTGATATTTCCTGAGCCAAAGAAATGATGTCCGTGCCGCGATCCGGCCGCCGAAATCCGTGCCTTTCTCTCCGGTCTTAACGCTGCCGACGCAAACTCTCTTTTTTAAAACTTTGTGCCTCAAAATGCCTAACCTGCCTTCCCTGTTTTGTTTGTGATGGGGGGGTTCTCCCCCCCCCCGGCCCTTAAAAATAAAACGTCCCACACACTGGGGGTCCCGGAAGCTGAGAATGGCTTGGCCGTTTTAACGGGTCTGGTCTGTGCATTTATGCGCATGAATGGGGGCGGCAGTAGGAATGAAAACAAATAAATGAATGAGCATCCTTTTGAAACAAGAGAGAGCAGGGATTGTTACCTGCAAAGCGAAGGAAATCATACGTAGGGCTTTGCAAGTTTTGGGGACTCCAGCTCCCATCCGCCTCAGGTGAGTCTTGGATGATGGGCCCTGGTGTTGGTCTGTTAGGTAGAAGAATGTATTGGGGTGCATGGATTACCAAAAGTGAGGGTTTTTTTTCCGGGTCTTGGGAATAATATCAAATAATATAACCGAAAGTGAAGCTTAGTTTGTTCGTATGAGTCCAGGTTGGCGACGCAGACGTCTTCGTTGCATAATCTGGAACTCCCCGAAACTGGCATTTTTCATAGCAGGAACAAGGACGTCGTTTGCAACCTCCGTCCGACTTCCTTGTTCCCTCCTGAGCAATTCTTACGACACCGGGAGGCGAATTTATAAGAAAATATGTCATATTTCTGTATTGCTGCCAGATCTGCTTGTTCTAGGGCAAGAAAGGTTTATTTTTATTTTTTGACAGCTGTTTTGATTTCCTAAGGGCAATGAGGATTCATTAGCTGTGCAAAAGCCCTGCTCCTGGCGGTGAAAAATCCTGTTTCCCAAACCTGGGCTTTGCCAGCTTAGATCAGGGGTGCCTGAACTTTTCGGGCCGCGGGCCGGTCATGTGGTTCAGCGGGCCGGTCGCGTGGTTCCTCCCACCGGAAGCGGAAGTAAAACGCACCCGCGCATGTGCAAAATGCACCCGTGGCTGTTGTAAATGCGTTTGTGGCGGCTGCGGGTGCCTTTACGGTACCGTTCTGCGCATGCATGGGCGCGTTTTACTTCCGCTTCCAGCGGGAGGAACCATGGGACCAGCCCGCTTACACTCCCGGGAGCGGCAAGTGCAGTGTGGGCCAGATGGATTGGCATCATGGGCCTGATCTGGCCCGCAGGCCGTTAAAAGCCATTAATTCCCCCAAGATAACAAGCCATCCCCAGGCTGTCCCCGAACTGGGGAATGTTAGCTCTGGGACCAAAAACATCCAAAATACCTCTACTAGAAATGAAATAAATTGTGTGTTGTTGTTGTTGTTGTTGTTTTTACCCCTGTGTGGTTTGTATTCATGTGTCAGAAATTAATAAATATTTACCAAAAAAACCCACTTGTGTGATTTTTCTTAGCTCCTGCTTGCTTGCTGCTTATTTATTTTTTTATTTGGCTGGTATCTTGCTTGCTTATTTATTTGACTTGTATCTTGCTTATTGGCTTGTTTATTATTATTTATTTATTTGACTTGTATCCCACTTGCTTTCTGGCTTGCTTATTTATTTCTTTACTATATTTGACTTCTAGCTTGCTTGCTTGCTTATTTATCTATGTATTTTTACTTATTCATTTGACTTGTATCTTGCTTGCTTGTTTATTTACTTGACTTGTACCTTGCTTGCTTGGGACTGCGGTGGCTCAAGTGGTTAAGACGCCGACTGGAAGGTCGGCAGGTCAGCAGTCCGAGGCCCGAGAGCTGCACGGCGGAGTGAGCTCCCGTCTCTGCCCCAGCGCCTGCCAACCTAGCAGTTCGAACCCCAGACGTTGCAGGTAGGGACCACTTCGGTGTGAAAGGTAAACGGCGTCCCATGCGCTCCAGTCTCTAGACATGCCTGCCGCATGTCCACATGGAAACGTCCGCCGCCGGCTCTTTGGCTATAAACAGAGGTAAGCACTGAACCCTAGAGTCAGATACGACTGGCTTTCGAGCAAGGGCGACTTTACCTATCTTGCTTGCTTATTTATGTACTGTCTATTTATTTGACGTGCATCTTGCTTGCTTATTTGTTTATTTATTGCAAGCACCCATTGGGCAGGATACAAGTCGAATCAAGGAACGAATCAATGCATGAATGACTAACACAGCCACCCCCACCCCACAAAGTCATTTCTTTCTTAAACTTGTCGTCCCTCGGGAAATCCCTGCCTAAGCCCCCCCCCCCCAAGAAAGCCCAGCGCCCTTGGCTCTCGGGGGCCCCCCTGGGGTCTCCCCGTTGCATTTCCGTCAGTTGGAAGGGAAAGAGGAAGCTATACAGGTTGCCATCCCAGGGTTGGGGGGGGGGTCTGGTGGGGGGTCTGTTCATCCCTTTTACAGCACCCCAGACCCATATTTTGGGGGGTGCACTACAAGATCCTCTTCCCCAGCCCACCCCCCTGTAAGACAGACAGGTGCATGGTTTAATTGTAGCCATCCTGGCTTAGACTGGCCTACCTTATAGGGCTGTTGTGCAGAGAAAGTAGGGCAGGGAGGGAAACGAGGTAGGATATTATTATTATTATTATTATTATTATTATTATTATTATTATTATTATTATTATTATTATTATTATTATTGCTCAAGTGGCAAAGATGCTGACTGGGAGACGGAAGGTCAGCAGGACTGCAGGACGGTCTGACCTCCCGTCGTCTGTCCCAGCTATATATAGCATTGATTTATATAGCGTTCTTTTTATTTAAAAAATGGAATAAATTTATTTGAAGTGTCTGACATGCTAGCCTGTTGCAAGCATATATCTTGAGAGTAAATAAAGCAGAATTTATTTGAGAAGAAAAAAAACACGATTCCCTCCAGATGTTTTCGACTACAGAGCCCACCATCCCCTCGCCCCCTGACCTGGCTGATGAGAATTGTAGTCCTAGGGGTGGGGGGAATTAATGGTTTCCCAGCATGGAGGCCTAATATGTGTTTTGCTTTTTGTTGAATTCTTCTGCTCGGGTAATTTCCCCCCCCCCCCGGGAAGCAACCTTGCAAGATTTTTAATTGAATAATTAATTTATAATTGAATACTGGCTTTAATTTTTTAAGAGAGAGAAATAGGGAATAAGCAGGGCTTGAACCCAGCATCATTGGGGGTGGGGGGGATTGAACCTAGGAAGTGGGATGCAGATTTACTAATAAGTAGACCTATTAAAATGATTAAGTTTGAGTCAAACTCAGTTGATTCCAAGGAAGTTTAAATCTAGTTTCAATGCAGCAGCATAATATTAACCCAGATAATGTTTCACTTTTGTACCTTTGAATTAATACATTTTAACTCCCTTAATAGTTTGTTTGCCCTTTTGTAACTTTTTAAAATTGACATTAGAGACATGATTTGCAAAACCAAAAACCAGGTTTCTCCTTTCAAATGTAGCACAAATCATCGAGGCCGAATGGTTTTGCAATCTGGTTTTTATCCATGGAGTATCCGAGCCGGATCCAGAGAAGGAGGACGAAAGAAAATAAACCACCTTATGAAAGCAATTGCATGACACCAGGTAAGCCAATACCCCCAAATAATAATAATAATAATAATAATAATAATAATAATAATAATAATAATAATAATAATAATAATAATAATAATAATAATAATAATAATAATAATAATAATAATAATAATAATAATAATAATAATAGCTTTTAATATATCCTTAAGAAGTACTAGGGCAGGGGTTCCCAACCTAAGGCCTGTGGGCCAGATCCAGCCCATGGTGCCATTTTATGTGCCCACCCCCACCCCTCCAAGGACATTCAAGAAACAAAACAGTCACCTCCTTTGAAGCTATTGGGACAAAATGGCCGCCCCCATCGTGCAAGCAGGGCAGAATGGCCGTCCGGCCCTCGAAGCTGACTGAGGGAGCGTGACCCGGCCCCCAGCTTGATAAAAGTTGGGAACCCCTGAACTAGGGTATAGTGGTTAGAAGTTTATGCTGGCATTTGGAATACAGTATCTGATGTTAAGTCTCTCTGAAACCCTAGTCCGGCCCGCTCAACTTGGTCTACCTGGCCGGGTCGTTGTGAAAAGGCAACAATGCGGTGAGAAAATCTTCCAAAGAAAGGCACCAACTCACAGCTGGTGATGTTATGTGATTTCTGTTATTTTTGATGTGGTATCCTTTTGTATATACATTTATTTAATGTGATATTATTTTGAATATATATATATATATATATATATATATATATATATATATATATATATATATATATATATATATATATATATATATATATATATATATATATATATATATATATATATATATATATATAAAACAAAGCCACGTTGACCCTCGGCTTCTTCCTCGACCCTTGAACCCGGGACAGCTGGACCCGCAGGGACGAAACGAGCCTCCTTAATCGCTGTCCTTAAGCTACTTAGCAGTGACTCAAACGGCCCAAGGTTTCTGGCTACGGATTGGGAGCATTAAAGAGACACAAGTTGCATCAACGCAGCAGGGGTGCGGACGGGTGTTTCCGTTTCCCTTCAAGGTCGGCAAAGCCAAACCGCAAGTCCCTTTTTTCCAGCCCCGAGGTTTGGGACGAAGACGGGCAGGATGCCCCGAGATGGGTCTCGGAGTGAGTAAAGGCTTGGCGCGGACGAGGACCAGTTGACGGTGGGCAGGTGCGTCACTCAACTTGGCTAATGTGGGGCTTAACGTAGGCACCCGCTTCATTAGCCCTGCTTACTATTAGCTTGCAAAACCAGGCCCAACGCCCTGAATTTTGCTGATTTCCCTGGACGTCTTTCCAGGGAACTGTAACAAAATGTTGCAACGCGTCAGAATTACTTCCCTCTCCATCAGTGATTTTACCCACTAGCCTCCGTTTTGGGATTCAAGGCCTGGGAAGGTCTTTCATCATCCCAAGGGTCAAATCCGTGGCCTGGGAAGTTTAGGATTTCAGAGGTGGGTGTGGCCAAAATAAAAGGGGTGTGGCCACAAAACACATTTTTTCCCCCTCCCATTTTGCAGCTCACGGAGATTTTGAAAACATGGAAGGGTTGGGTATGAAAGCTGGAAAGCCTTAAAACCATGTTGGGTGGGATTGATTTAAGTCCCCCCCCCCCTGCCAGGAATCTAATAGGGTTCAAAACAGGGATTCTCAACCTGTGGCTCGCAGGCTGGATTCGGCCCATGGCACCATTTCAAGTGGCCCCCACTGCCTCTATCACATCAGGAAGTGCCATGTGGTGGAGGAAAGGCAAAATTGTTGTATGGCCCCCAAAGCTATCTGAGGAAGCGTGACACGGCCCCCGGCTTTATAAGGTTGAGAACTCCCGGTTCAAATTGTGCAATTTGGGCCACAAAATCATATATTTTTTGCCTTTCTCAGCTGCCACTCTGTATTTTTGGGAGGCTGGATTTGAGGACACATGGTTCTTTCACCCCGAACATCTTTGAGTTTTTCCACCTGCCCTGATTGTCTTTTGCAAGGCTTCGCTTACTGCCAGAAACATGCAGTGATGAGGAGTTGAATTTGGCCAACGCCAAAGCCAAGAAAGTTGGCTTCATTTTAATAATAATAATATTTTTATTTATATCCCGCTTTCCTCAACCCAATGGGTTCATTTTGGCAGTCCAGGGTTTGATCCGGACATGAAAGAAGAAGAATCAGAAACATGCGCCGATGAGGACTTGACTTTGGCCAACACCAAAGCCAAGAAAGTTGGCTTCATTTTGGCAGTCCAGGGTTTGATCGGGACACGAAAGAAGAAGAATCAGAAATGTGTACCGATGAGGACTTGACTTTGGCCAACGCCAAAGCCAAGAAAGTTGGCTTCATTTTGGCAGTCCAGGGTTTGATCGGGACACGAAAGAAGAAGAATCAGAAATGTGTATCGATGAGGACTTGATTTTGGCCAACAAGAAAGCCAAGAAAGTGGCTTCATTTTGGCAGTCCAGAGTTTGATCGGGACACGAAAGAAGAAGAATCAGAAACATGCACCAATGAGGACTTAACTTTGGCCATCAAGAAAGCCAAGAAAGGGGCTTCATTTTGGCAACCCAGGGTTTAACCAGGACATGAAAGAAGAAGAATCAGAAGCATGCACCGATGAGGACTTGGGTTTGGCCAACACCAAAGCCAAGAAAGTGGCTTCATTTTGGCAGTCCAGTGTTTGATTGGGACATGAAAGGAGAATCAGAAACATGCACCGATGAGGACTTGAGTTTGGCCAATGCCAAAGCCAAGAAAGTGGCTTCATTTTGGCAGTCCAGTGTTTGATTGGGACACGAAAGAAGGAGAATCAGAAACATGCACCGATGAGGACTTGAGTTTGGCCAACGCCAAAGCCAAGAAAGTGGCTTCATTTTGGCAGTCCAGTGTTTGATCGGGACACAAAAGGAGAAGAATCAGAAACCACTGATGAGGACTTGAGTTTGGTCAATGCCAAAGCCAAGAAAGTGGTTTCAACAGTCCAGGATTTGATCGGGACACAAAAGAAGAAGAATCAGAAACATGCACCGATGAGGACTTGAGTTTGGCCAACGCCAACGTCAAGAAAGTGGCTTCATTTTGGCAGTCCACGGTTTGATCTGGACATGAAAGAAGAAGAAGATGGGTTAGCTTTCTTTGCACTGTAATTCCCATCATTTCTGGCTTTCTTCTCGATGGCCATTTGTCGACCATTAGCCTGGTTTGTTGTTGTGCTTTTGTAAAGAGCTTAAGGGGCTCTACTTTTAACAAGGGTGGGAGTCGCAGGTTCTCTAAGGACCGGTTGTGTCTCCTTCATTAATCCAAAATCCCCAGGACTGGATTAACGGAGGACACGGTCAGACAGTGCCTGGAGAATCTCCGCCTGCATTTTGCGAAAACAACTCTTTAAGTCTCCCACTCTTGGCGGTCACAGCGAGACAGTCTGTCAACGCTTAGCATGGTATCATGACAGCTAATTGTTGCTTTTAATAGTATTCATCAGTAAAGCTCTTATCGAGAGAAAGGTTTTACAGTTTTCTTTGTTTTAGCCGTGTTGGTTTGGTTTTGTGCCTTTTTAAAAAAAGGAATTAATCTCAGTTTTACTGGGTTGCTGGAAGAATTATTGAGACTCGGCGTGGTATAATGGTAGGATGTTGGAGTAAAATGCTGGAAACCTGCGTTCGAATCTCCGTTCGGCCATGGAAGACTCGTGGGGTAAAGCAAACCTTAAATATCTCATGGGCCCCAATAACCCTATTAGGTAAATGTAAAGGTCGCCCTTGCGCAATAGCCAATTGTATCTGACTCTAGGGTACAGTGCTCATCTAAATCAGAAGTGAATGGGAGGTTTTAACATCTGAAATTCGGTGGGTTCTGTTGGTGAAGACATCAGATTCGTTTTTCTCTCCAACTTTCTTATTCTGTCTTGGTTTAGCTGGGAACTTCACCGTACCCAGGAGGGTGGAGGCAATGCAGTTTCCTTAAAATGTATATTGTAATATTGTCGACATGTAATTTTACATTGTAATATTGTCAAAATATAAATCAAAATGACGAATGAGGGTGGCTTGGGCCATTAAGGCCCATTAGCTTTACAAAAGACGTGTTCTTGGGGATTGATCAAAGTAATAACCGTTATTGCTTCGCCTTATTCTTTCTCTTCCCGTCGGGTTTGCTTTGATGGTTAAAAGACGAGGAACGGTTTCAGTGCTGATTATTAACTGTTTTAGTGTTGATTATTAGTAGTTAGAAAGAGGTGTTTTTTCACCTACTCCCATCATTAATAGCTTTGAATGTTTTGTTCCTCTCCAGAGCAAAGAAACATCCAGAAAAATGTTAACTGCAATGCTAAAGTTTCCAACTCAGCTCTCCGGGGGTTGGCCGTTACAAGAACAACTTTCCAAAGTAGCTTTCGGGCCGCTTCGTTTGGAAACCAAGCCGACGAACTGCCGCTGGCCGGACGAATCCAGACCAACCTTTCCCGTCCTTACTGGCTTGTAAAAGAAAACCCCGGGCTTTGCTCCTGCCGTAAACAAAACAACCTCGAATGCAAGCTGCAGAGGCGCGGGTTGGGAAACAGGGCACGGATTGGCGACCGGTCCGAAGAGAACCTCCATCTTGATTCGAAGAAAACCTCCCCAAAAGACTTGACATATAGACACCACGATGCGCGACGTACCTGCTACGATGTCCCTGAGAACCGAGTGCGAAACAAAGGGGTGTTAAAACATCCTTTCGGTCGGATTTCTGTGCCAGAGGGAAACGGCCGGGCTCTTGAGATCAACGGAGATGATTCTTTCTCAAAGGAACTGTCAGAGAGACGATATTCAGGCTCCCTTCTCCACAACCGTTATCCTTCTCTTTGGGGACCCAACAGACGTGATGAATCTCCACCTCCCGGGCCGGCCCTTACCTTGGATAATTTGAACGCTTCCCCTCCGGCGGACAGGTACCCTTCCTCAGCATCCTTCCAGGCCCTGGTCCGGTCTTCCCGAACGTCCGGAGAGCTTCACGGTTCGCTACGGAGACTGGAGCTCTCGATGGGGGCCTTAGGCTCTTCCCCCTGGGAGTCCAAATCTCCCCCCCAGCCCTGCAAAGCAGGGCTCAGCGCCTGGACCCCAACCCCGGGACCCTTGAGCATCGTGGAGCGGCTGGCCGCCGAGCAGAGTTATGCCAAGCAAGCAAGCGTGAAATGGCGGACCTCCTTCCACGGGGATTGGGGACTCGGTTCTACGAGGCGCTATCCCACAGAGTACGAAGGCATTCCCTTAATGGCAGCGGGCAGGTACATCGGGTGGTCCGCCTCGCCAGTGGAACCGCCGGAACAGGATTTCCCGATGGACTTCTGCGCCCCTGTTGGGTCCACCTCGTTCGGGCGAGGTGAAGACGGGTTCTCCAAACACTCTTTTCTTTTCAAACCCATCTCCAGAGTCCCTTCGGCTCCGGAAGGGAAGAAACACTGTAATTCTCCCAACATCTGTGAACAGAATGCGCTTGATTTGGACACGGCTCCTCTTGGGATATCCGGTTCCTCCTTCAAGGTCAGCCACGGGGACTTCTCTTTAGGTCCTCTCTCTGTCGAAGATTTAGAGACGTTGCCCAACAAGGGTTTGACGAATGCAGGGTTGGCCTCATTCGACACCCCAAGGGATACCCCCTTGGCGATTGGGTCCCTCGGCAGTTCGGGAGCGCTTCCGGCGCTTGGTTTGGAAAACCGCACGGATGTCCAGAAGACCAAAGAAGCTGGCATAGTCCCCTTTTTGGCCAACTCCACAGACTCGTTTTTGCCCCGCCGGAAGCTCAGTCGATTTGGGGCAGCAGCCAGGGTGGGGCTCCGGGAACGTTCCCAAACGGCCTACGGCGTGAACACGGTGGATTTCATCGGTTCCGTTGGCGGGGCGGCTGACATCCCGGCAAATCTCGCCGTCGGCGATCTGCAGCCTGCCATAAGAGGGGCTCAAACTCTGATCTGTCCTGTCCCAACTGCAAAGCCGGGGGACGACCTCTCATGCCGTAAGGAAAGAGATCACAGGCTAGACATCATACAAGAAGAGGTAAGATACGTATCTTTCTTTATTTAAAAAAAATCACCCTAGATAGGTTCACAAGCGAATTAGCATTTTGCCCCCAACATACTGGGTGCTAATTTTACCGGGTTTGGAAGGATGGAAGGCTGAGTCAGCCTTGAGCCATGGTCAGGACTGAACTCACAACCTTTTGGTTGCAGGACAGCAGTTTAACCATTGCATGTTCAAAGCCCTGCCTAAGTAGCCACAAAGTTCTGGGATCCAGAAAACCGTTCAGAATCCGGCCCACAGCACCATTCCATGTTGCCCCCAGCTATCCAAGAAACAAAATGGCCATCTTTTTTGAAGCTGTGGGAACAAAATGGCCACCCCCATCGTGCAGACTGGGCAAAATGGCCATCCAGCCCTTGAAGCTGACTGAGAGAGCGTGACTCAGCCCCCGGCTTGAAAAGGTTGGGAACCCCGGGCTTAGAGTATCCAATCGTGCTGGGTAGGTGGATGCACAAGAGGCAGATGTTGATTTCCTCTTTATTTACTTCTAGAACCTGGAAAGAGACGTTGGATCGATGGAGGAAAAGAGAGAGAGGTAAAAGGACGATACGGGCCGAGCCGCAGTTTTAGAAATGACACGAGAGGCGAAGCGGAGGAGGAGGGCAAAGGAAAATTAATCCGCTCCGACACTGATGTCGAGTGGGATGAATTTTATCCAATCCGGTGAAATGGGTGCCGGATTATAAATTGGGGGTTGGCTAAACCCAACAGAAAATGCTTTTTGGAGTCTGCAAAGGTCTGTCAATTTTCTTCTTTTCCTCCTCAGGAAGCTTTGCTACCGTCAATAGACCGAATCGCGCGGGATTGACCGAATAAGGATTTCTTGAAAAAATGAGTTTTAATTTCTCCCCCCTCCAGCCGGAGACCCGACCCAACGTTGGCGAAATCGTTCCTGGCGTGGCGAGACCACGTTTCGGAGAAGAAGACGGCTGCCCGGGCCTTCTACGAACGCCGGCTCATGAGGAAGGGGTTGGCCGCCCTGCGTTGGGCGGTAGAGCTGAGAAACGCCACGGTTGGCATTGCCCAGAGGAACCACGTCTTGGCGGTCAAGGCCGCTGGTTTCAACAAGGTACAGACCCAGAGTGTTGGGGCGGACGTGGTAACACTGAGAACTGCGTTGCATCGGTTCTGAGCCTCAGTTCCCCCATTGAGTCCTATGTTACCAACTCTGGCTGGCAGTAAAAGTTCACCAGATTGGCAAGCAGACATTGCTGTCTGCCATAGATAAAGCTAAAAGCCACCCTTGCAGTGAAAACCAGTCGTATCCGACTCTAGGGTTCGGTGCTCATCTACGTTTAAGAGCCAGTGCTGTCTGCATTTGCAGACGTTTCTGTGGACGTGTGGCAGGCATGATTGGACACCAGAGTGCACGGGACGCTGCTACCTTTCCCACTGAAATGGTACCTCTTTATCTACTTGCAATTTCAAACTGCTAGGTTGGTAGGAGCCAGGAACCTGCTGACCTTCCAGTTGTCAAGTTCAACGTCTTAATTGCCGCCTGCCATAGTTGGAGGGAATTGGGTCTTTCTTTGACACCAATGGAGGCTTTCCAAGCTTTCGGGTCATGGGGAACGGAGGGTGGCGGGATTCTTTCGGGGAGATCCAGAATGTAAATCTGGATCGGTTTCTTTTCTCAGTGGAGGGAAGCGGCGGCGAAGCGGCGGGCCGCGAGGCTACAAGAGGGAATAGAGCGTGGTCACAGTCGGCCAGGAACTCCAGGAAGAGTTGGGTCTCCGAAGCAGACGTTTTGGGCCCAGATGTCTGCCGACCAACAAAAGGAAGCTGCCCTATACAGCAGGTATGCAAAGCGGAGACGGGAGGTGACTTTGCTGTCCATGTATTTGCAGTTTCTCCCAATGCAAGTTTCTGTTCCTCATTGAGGTTTGGTGAAAATCTCTGGAGGGCCAGGCAAAGGTTTGGGGGGGGGGTCTGTTCCGTCTGCGTGCCGAACGAAACAGAAATAAAATATTCCAAGGTAGAGAAACGTAGATATTAAGTCACTTTGAGGACCCCTCTCTCTTTCAGGGCGGAAGGAGGGCTCTGGATGCAACTTCGTCACACGCACGGAGCGGATGAGCTGAACCGGAAGATGGAGGCCATACGAGACATGAGGCGGCTGGCCGGTAGGCATTCGTCTCCCAAGGGGTGGCCGTGGTCTGTTTAGTTGCTCGTAATAAAATATTATTGATTATGGAATCCAAATCAAATCAGTCTTTAATTTGTTCTTGGAATTGTATACCTCTTTGCTCCGTGGTTTGCTTTCCCCTCCTAAATGGTGTATAAATTCCTCCAATAAACAAACCTCTCCTCGTATTATGGTTGATTTCATATTGTTATTTGTAAAAAAAAAATAGTATTTTAATTCGTTGGATGCCCCCTAGAGTGGGATAATATCCCAGATGGGCAGGATATAAATTAAATTTATTGGTTGGTTGGTTGGTTAGTTGATTTGTTCATTTATTTTATTTTATTAGATTTCTATACCATCTGGAATATTTCCCAATCTGGGCAGTGTACAATAATTAAAACCAGAAATATACATGCAGCAACAATAATGGAATCTAGGGGTGGCATAGTCGAATTATGCATTTATTTATTGGCTATAGGGAGAATGTTATTAAATCAAAGCAAAGCAAATTAAATCAAATTTGATTGGTTGGTCTGTCTATCTATCTATCTATTTGTTCAATTTTTTTTTTTAAAAAAAATTAGATTTCTATACTGCCCATCTGGGCTATTACTCAACTCTGGGTAGTGTACAAGAATTAAAACCAAAAATGTACACACAATTAGAATTGATGGCATCCAGGGGTGGCATAGTCCAATTATAGACTTTATTTCATTGGCTTTAGGGAGAATGTTCTTTAAATTAAATTAAATTAAATTAAATTAAATTAAATTAAATTAAATTAAATTAAATTAAATTAAATTAAATTAAATTAAATTAAATTAAATTAAATTAAATTAAATTCAAAAGGCATAAGTAGCATTCATCTGTGTACTTCAGAACACCAGAGCTGGAAGGGCACCCCCACGAGGTCCTCTAGTCCAACACCACTGAATGGGCAGTTCACCCTTCCATGGACATTCAAGCTAGTCAAATGCCTTCTTAAACTGATCTCCTCAGTTTAGAAAACAAATATGTGATCTTTCAACACTTCGTCCTGCAACTCCGATCTGTCTCGATCTCTCTTTTTCTTCTCCTGATCCCCCCCCCCCCCGATCCACATAGCAGCTTTCAGACTGTGGTGCCTTCAGAAGGAGCGCCTCGACCAAGAGGAGGCCGAAGTCCGAGCTGCTCACGCCATTCTGCAGAGGAAGAAATTGGTGAACCTGTTTCGGAGATGGCGTTCCGTCTACAGGACGCACAGACAGGTCTGGCTGCTGGCAGATCGGGTCCAGAGGGGGCTGATCGCCCGGTGAGCAAAGCACAATGGTGACCGTAAAAGCTTCTTGATGGTTTTGTGAATAACTTATTACCTTTGTCACAACCCTCTTGTAAGGTAGGATAGCGTTGCTGTAACTCTCTTCTCTTGAACCTTGAAGGGGCTATGATTAAATTTGCAGGTTCTTTGTGACCCCCCCCCCCCCCGCCACCTGTTCATTTTCCAATTTGTGGGGAATCCTGCCTTTTGAGAGAGCGGATCGCGCTAAACTGTGGTTTATGTTTATCCTGGTTTGCGTTTTGTCGCTTTAAGTCGAGAATGGGGGTTAAGCGAGTTCCACCCAACCCTGTTTCTGATCTATTTCCCCCTTTTTGTCTGTGCCGGTTGTATTCAGTCCAGAAAACAAACCGGGGAGAAGCCTCCTGATCCATCATGGTTTAAATAAGCCACATCTAAACTCTTCTCCACAAACAAACTGGGGTTTGGTGGTCAGATGAAAACCATCACTACAAGCCCTGATCTCAAATGGTGGTTTGCATCCTGCCACCCCCAAACCCAGGTTTGTTTGTGGACAGGCTTGTAGCCCTGACTGCAAATGGTGGTTTGTATCCAGCCAACAAACCAAAGCTTGTTTGCGGAGAAGCTTGTAGCCCTGACCGCAAATTGTGGTTTATATCCGGCTGACAAACCCTGATTTGTAGCCCTAACGGCAAATGATGGTTTGTATCCAATCATCAAACCCTGGTTTGTTTAGATCTAGGCACAAAACAGGGCTGGCTTGAGACCAGATGCCCTTTGGACTACAAGTCCCAAAATCCCCCTAAAAACAAGTTCTTCGGAGTTTTCTCCGCAGCCAGGGGTTCCTTTCGAAAACCCCTTTTCTACCCTGGTTTGATTCCCGGCCTCTCTTTCTTTGCCTCCTTCATAAGGTGCTTCAATGGGTGGAAGCGGTTTGCCGCTCAGGAGGTGCTGGCCAGGCGGGCCCTGCAAGACCTGCGGGAGAGATCCTTGAGACTGTGTTTCCATCAGTGGGCCCGAATGGTGCGAGTTCGAGAAAAAGCCAAACAACTCCTAGGGGAATTTTTGGCCATGAAACAAAGGAAATGTCACGGTGAGGAGTAACCCCAACCTTTCCCTACGGCATCCCAGAAACCTGCCAATTTCAAATAAATGAAATTTTAAGGCTAGGGACTAGAACCTTGGCCGGTGGAAATATTTTGGACTACAGTTCCCATGGTGCTGTACAAGCTTCCGGGAAGCCCAAGTCTAATACATCCCAGGTGTCAAAACGCCTTTGTTTCTGCTCTGAATGGCCAAAGGTCCTTTTTTATTAATAAAGGCTCAGGGAGAAATTAATAAGCTGTATCCAAAAGTATATTAGGGAGATATTACCGAATTTGCCAGTGTATAGGACGCATTGGAGTATAAGACGCACTCGGTTTTTCCAGTGTATTTTAAAGGGGGAGTGCGCCTGTATGCCAGCAAATACGGTAATAAAGTAGATTTCTTTCTCAATGTGAAGAAGGGAGTTTTCTTTCTCTCCTGTTTTGATCTTCTTTCCTTCTTTTGAGTGTTAGTATGTACTGTATTGCATTTGTGTTATTCAATTAAATTTGTATTCAAGACGTATATAAATTTAGTTAATTTGCTTTTGTTATTGTATTACTCTCCTGCTAACCTAGCAGATCGAAAGCTAGAAATTGCAAGTAGATAAATAGGGACCGCTTCGGTGGGAAAGGTAAACAGCGTTCCGTGCGCTCCGGTGTCTAGTCATGCCTGCCATGTGACCACGGAAACTTCTGCAGAAGCTGACCAGCGCTGGCTCTTCGGCTTTGGAGCAGAGATGAGCACTGCACCCTAGAGTCGGATACGACTGGCTTTTGAGCAAGGGAAACTTTTACCTTTAGCTTATTGTATTATTATACTTTTTTTAAAAAAAAAATCATGGTTGTTTTGTCAATCAAAAAAAAATTTCTTTAAGGAAAAATATGTCTCTGGTTCTTTTGAAAGCCCTTTCGGTTACCTAGTGATCGAACCAGCCTCGAGTCTGATGATTTAGAGAAAGATGAAATCAATCCTAAGGGCGATAAATTGATTTTTCTGTGATTTTTGACCAAGGTCCTAGGATGGGAGAATTACCGTATTTGCTGGTGTATAAGACCCGCATCCCGCCTCCTTAAAATACACCGGAAAAATGAAGTACTGCATGTCTTGTGCGGAGGCAAATACAGTATTCATTATATATAGTTGTCTAAGGTGGGCTATTTTGGTAATAACGGGGTGCGTCTTATACTCCGATGCGTCGTATATGCCAGCAAATACGGTATTTTTTCCCTTACAGATTCACTCTCTTTCTCTCTCTTTTTCACATGGCCGGCCTCTAAAAATAGAAAAGCTGGGCTTAACCTCAGATCTTACCACCGCACAACTGGGTGCGAACGTAGGAACTTGGTCGCAAAGGAACGGATCTGACGCTTTCGAGGGTCTCCTCGGGGCCTTGGCGTTGCAAAAGGCATTCCAGATGTGGAAGGCGAGGTGGAGAGAGTCCCATCTGGCTAAGTAAGTTCTCGATTCTTGACGTATTAAGTCATCTTAGCCTGATCCTTTATTTATATATATTTTAAATCATGTTTCTAGTCCTCATGGATAGTGGGAAATTCATTAGAGCTGCGTTTCTCAACCTTTTGAAGCCGGGGGTATAGCTGTCAAGTATCCCTTATTGGCCGGGAAAACCCCTTATTTTACCCTCTTTCCCGCTGTCATCCCTTATTAATTAGACTGCAATGCCCTATTGCCACCATTGGAGGGCAGCACAGGATAAGCATAGCTGTCAAGTATCCCTTATTGGCCAGGAAAACCCCTTATTTTACCCTCTTTCCCACTGTCATCCCGTATTAGACTGCAATGCCCTATTGCCGCCATTGGAGGGCAGCAAAGGATAAGCATAACTGTCAAGTATCCCGTATTGGCCGGGAAATTTCCCTTATTTCCAAATCCAAAACTTGACAGGTATGGCCAGGTGACACTTTTTCACTCAGCTTCGAGGGCCAGACGGCCATTTTCCCCTGCCTGCACGATGGGGGTGGCCATTTTGTCCCAACAGCTTCAAAGGGGTGGCCATTTTGTTTCTTGAATGCCCTTGGAACGGTGGAAAGGGCCGCATGAAATGGCACTGCAGGCCGGATACGGCCCACAGACATTAGATTGGGAACCCCTGCTTTAGGGCACTTCCCAGCCTTCGGTTCTTGGATTTCAATTTCCAGAAGCCTAAGTCGGTTCCCCCAAAGCACTGATCGGACAATGGACTGACTCAGGCTTCTGGGAAATGAAGACCTCTGGTGGGGCTTGGGGCCCACCTTGGGAACCACTGGTCAAAAACCTAGGAGCAATGAAGTTGCGAAAAGCCATGGAGATGGATAAATAATAAAAGCGAGTGACTGTGTGGATGAACAATTAGCATTCATTCATTCATTCATTCATTTGATTAATTGGTTGATTTATACCCTTTATCCCAAAATTCTGCAGGGCAATTCAAGACAAGAAATGTATTATTTTTTAAATTAAATTTTTATTAAGTTCTAGGAGGCGCAGTGGTTAAAAGTGGCTGCCCTGCAGCCAAAAGGTCGCGAGTTCGGTCCTGACCAGGGCTCAGGGTTGACTCAGCCTTCCAGGGGTTGGTAAAATGAGTGCCCAGCATGTTGGGGGTAAAATGTTCATTCACTTATGAGCCGCTCAGAGAGTGCACTAAGTGCTTATATGGGGCGATACAGAAGTGTAATCCTTTTGCTTTGCTTATATCCTTTATCCCAAAATTCTGCAGGGCAAGGAATGTATTTTTTTTAATTAAACTTTTATTAAGTTAAAGGCTTCCCACTGATATAATCTGATTATTTTTTCCTGCTTGCAGGAAGATTTCCTAAGAGAAAAGCATCCCAAGTTTGCAATGTTTGAGCCTAATTTTTTCCTTATTTAGCGTTTTCAGCCGAGCCCTGGTGCAACGCCGGATGACGGAGATCCTGGCATTCTGGCGTTGGAAGGCCCTGTGCCGGGGGTTCAGTGCCACCGACCTCACTGAGGACTACCTCCTTGCCTCGCTCGGTTCGGAAGAATCTTCCCTGTCTTCCGGCTTCCACAGCAACGCCCCGACGGCCGGTCCCAGCTCCAGCGGAGGCTCTTTGGAAAAGGTAAGGGGGGGAAATATTTGGCAACCGTCCGGCGTCTTCTCTCTAAACCCTCCGTCCGACCGTTGGCACAGAAGGGCATTTCTCTCTTTCTCCTTCAGGCTGGCCGACCTTACAGGGTGGTTGTGAGGAGAAAGTAGGAAGGAGGAACTGATCGGAAGAAGGATGGGATGTCAGTGTCACGGCTCAATACATATGTATTCGTTGCCCCCCAATAAACCCATAAGAAAAAAAAAGTGAAATTATATTTTTAGCTCTGCTGTGGTTGATTTAAATCTGGGGTCCTCAAACTTTTCACGCCGGAGGCCGCCGGGTCCGCTCAGTCAGCTTCGAGGGCCGGACGGCCTGCACGATGGGAGGAAGGCGACTATTTTGTTCCAACAGCTTCAAAGGGATGGCTGTTTTGTTTGACGAATGCCCTTGGAGCGGGGGGGGGGGGTCCCACATGAAACGGCACCATGGGCCGGATCCGGCCCATGGGCCTTAGTTTGGTAACCCTTGATTTAAATTGTGTGTCGTCTTGGTGACTGCTTGTAGGGAAAACAATGTACAGTATATGTTTTAAATTCATTGGCTAGTACAGTATTTAAATCAAAGCTTTGAAGTCGGTTTTTTAAAAAATTGCCGTATTTACTGGCATATAAGAGGCACCCCGTTATTAACAAAATCAGCCACTATATACAGCACAAGATGCACTCCATTTTTCCAGTGTAATTTAAGGAGAAAAAAGTGGATCTTATATGCCAGCAAATATGATAACATTCCCATACTTGATATGCTACTTTCTGATTCTGTAAAATATTATATTAAATGTAACATAAAATGTCAAATATATAGCCACATTAGTTAATATAACAGTTAACTGTTAAATATATAAGCACATTAATTAATATAACAGTTAACTGTTATATTAATAATTAATGTGCTTATAAGTATGTTAATTAATATAACCAGTGAACTGTTATATTAATTAACGTGCTTATATA
This sequence comes from Bradypodion pumilum, assembly GCA_035047305.1. Lineage (NCBI taxonomy): Eukaryota > Metazoa > Chordata > Lepidosauria > Squamata > Chamaeleonidae > Bradypodion > Bradypodion pumilum. Next base: position 14,390,158 of record JAWDJD010000016.1, read on the forward strand.
TTTAACAGTTAACTGTTATATTAATTAATTAATCTGCTGATAAGTATGTTAATTAATATAAATTAACTGTTATATTAATTAACGTGCTTATATATTTAACAGTTAACTGTTATATTAATTAATTAATCTGCTGATAAGTATGTTAGTTAATATAAGTTAACTGTTATATTAATTAATGTGCTTATATATTTAACAGTTAACTGTTATATTAATTAATTAATCTGCTGATAAGTATGTTAATTAATATAAGTTAACTGTTATATTAATTAACGTGCTTATATATTTAACAGTTAACTGTTATATTAATTAATTAATCTGCTGATAAGTATGTTAATTAATATAAGTTAACTGTTATATTAATTAACGTGCTTATATATTTAACAGTTAACTGTTATATTAATTAATTAATCTGCTGATAAGTATGTTAGTTAATATAAGTTAACTGTTATATTAATTAATGTGCTTATATATTTAACAGTTAACTGTTATATTAATTAATTAATCTGCTGATAAGTATGTTAATTAATATAAGTTAACTGTTATATTAATTAACGTGCTTATATATTTAACAGTTAACTGTTATATTAATTAATTAATCTGCTGATAACTATGTTAATTAATATAAGTTAACTGTTATATTAATTAACATGCTTATATATTTAACAGTTAACTGTTATATTAATTAATTAATCTGCTGATAAGTATGTTAATTAATATAAGTTAACTGTTACATTAATTAACGTGCTTATATATTTAACAGTTAACTGTTATATTAATTAACGTGCTTATAAGTATGTTAATTAATATAACAGTTAACCATCATTAATTAATGTGCTTATATAATTAAGTTAACTGTTAAATAGCTGTTATCTAATTATGTAAACTCCTGGTTTTGAAGTAATTTTCTGTTGTTCTTGTATGTTCAAGTATCGACTTGTTTTATCATTGAGTGTTTCGTCATTACTTTTATTTCGGGGCAGGGGTGGAAAATTGTAGGATTAAAATGCGATTGAGTCGTGTCTCTAAAAAGCCTCCCTCCAAAAAACTTCAAAAAGTAACTGGAAAAAAGTTACTCTTAACTGAATCAGTGGAACTTCCACTCCATCCGTTGCATCCCTTTTGAAATGTTTAACTTTGTTAATTCCTCCGCATTGTTATATTTTTAAATTATATTTAACATAATGATTATTATTTTAAAAGCAATTAATAGTTATTAAAAGTAACTTTAATTATATATGTATATTTAAAGAGCAACTGGTTAGAGCTGATTGCTCCTGGGTTTTTTGATGCACAGCAGGGCCGCCGTCATGGGAGGACCATCAGGACTCCCGTCCCGGGCCCGGAGGTGACGGGGGCCCGCCACCGCTGGGAAAACCACTGATCTGCGCATGCGTCGTTTGTTTACGCATGCGCAGGAAACCATGGGGACGTGGTGCCACCAGGAAACAACTGATCTGCGCATGCGCAAACAAAGGACGTGTGCGCAGGAAACCCCAGGGGTGTGGCCAAAATGGGGGGGGGGGGTTTCCCTGCGTACCGGGCCCGGAAATTTCTGATGCCGGCCCTGATGCACAGAATTGATTTGTTATTCTTTTGTTTCTGGCAACAGGAGAATAGCTTGGAGGACAACAGCCACACCAGCGCTTCTTCACCAGCAATGGCCGAAGACTCCGCGCCCCTCCCTCCGCACGAATCCCCCGTCCCAAGACGCCCTCTGGCTCCACCACGTCTTCCCGATGTCCCCGTGGAATCCGCCTCTCGAGCTGCCTCTCCATGGCATCCCCAAACCGGGTTAGTGACTCCGATTCCATGGGGGCGGCAAAATCCACGCCAGGTCTTGGCTTGGAGTGCTTTGCCGCTCTCCGGAGTGCTGAACCAGTGGCCAAGCCAGGTTTCAACACCAGGGAGAGTTCCTGGTAAAAAACTGGAACTGGCTCAAATCTGGACTGGATTTCCCCATTGCAGTTTGAATTCTATTGAATTCCCAGCGACGGGGAGGCAGAGAAACATCCGGCGAGAGCACGGTCTCCAATGAGTGGTTGCCACATCCAGACTGGATTCGACCCATGGGCCTTCTGGCGGTTCATTGCTCTCCATCTGGGATGATTAATCATCCTCCTTGGACCAGCTGGGGGTGTTTTTATCCTCCTGCTCCGTCCACCTGGCCAGGTTTCCTTCTGCTAAAAGAAGGCAAAGAAGCAAATGTAATAAATAAATAAATAATAAAATAAGCCTCCAGGCTGAGTTAAGCTTAGTTGCCGCAGCGCGACAGATGGGGCTTGAGCGAGGGCGATCCAGCGGGCGCTTTTATCACAGGCCAGACAGAGAGAAGCCACATCCGCTGAGCTAATTGGAAGGAAAAAAAGGGGGATTTTTCGCCCCCAGGGCCGGCGAGCTGGAAAATATAAAATTCACAAGAGGGGAAGCATTCTGCATGTTTTAATTGCTCATTCCTGCTGTGCTTCACAAAGAGATTTTGTGGACGTTTCTGTGGACATATGGCAGGCATGACTAGACTCTGGTGTGTGCAGGACGCTGTTACCTTTCCCACTAAAGTGGTACCTAGTTATCTCCTTGCAACTTCTTGTTTCCAAACTGCTGGTTTGGCAGGAGCTGGAACGGAGGCGAGAGTTCTCTCTGTCATGCAGCACTCGGGTCTCGAACTGCTGACCTGCCAACCTTCCAGTCATCAAGTCCAGTGTTTTAACCACTAAGCCACCACAGTCCTTTTACTGGTTGTTGGCATGCACATGTGTTGATTTTATGACCTCTCTCCCCCGCTTGCCTTTATTTCTTTGTTCCGGTTTCCATATTCAGGGCTTTTGCTTTGCGGCACGAGGCCGTCGCCCAGTTTCAGGGTTCGAGGCTGAGCCGTCTTCTGGTGTCCTGCTTTGGGAGGTGGAAAATGGCATTCCAGAAATCTCAGCGGCGACACAAAGAGGAGTCCTTTGGCGCGCGTGCCATTGGGTCGTCCAGCACCGCACGGCGGTGGAGGAACGCGACAAGGGGTTACCGGGCTCTGCGGTTCAGCTCAGCGAACCAGGTGAGGACGGTGTTGACTTTGGAGCCAAATAGGTGTGTTTTGCTTCTGGTGGGACGAACCATATGATTGGCCTCCTGAACCACACGACCGGCCCACAGCCCGAAAAGTTTGGGCACCCCTGGAGTAACTGATGAGCAGCCTAACACAGCGACACACTTTCGTGATTTCCAGGCCAGCAGTTACTGGACCCGAGGCGCCGGCACCCGTTTCTGCTCCCGGCAACGGAGCAATCGCGTCGGAGCCCGGAAGCTGACGAAACCCTTCCTCACGTGGTCTGGCCGTAAGCCCGACTCTTATTCTAGCTCACATTATGGGGTTCGTTTGGAGAGGGGGTAACCAAAATGCAGTCCCCCCGCAAGAAAATCTTGGGAACTCTCCCCTTTGTTTAAAAAAGGGGTTCCCATGATGGAAATGGAGGTTGTCCTACATTTGGGCCAAGCATGGGAAAGAGGAAACACTGTTAAATGCTGGGGGAAGTGGTTAGGCAGTAGGGAACGAGGAAGGCTCAATGTGGGATGGATTGACTTTATAAAGGAAACCACGAAATATCGCTTGCAGGAGCCGAGCAAAGGCTGTTGAGGGCAAGACATATTTGGAGATCAGAGATGACTCAATGGCATGTGATGCTTGACAATAGGGGCTGTTGCGGCTTAGTGGTTAAGACACCGAACTTGACGACTGGAAGGTCGGCAGTTTGAGACCCGAGTGCTGCACGAAGGGGAGAGCGCCCGTCTTTGTCCCAGCTCCTGCCAATTTAGCAGTTTGAAAGCAAAAAAAAAAAAACCTGCAAGTAGATAAATAGGGATCGCAATGGCGGGGAAAAGTAACAGTGTCCCATCTAGTCTTGCCTGCCATGTGGCCAGGGAAATGTCTGCAGATGCAGACGGCGCAGGCTTTTTGGTTATCAACAGAGATGATCATTGAACCCTAGAGTCGGATACCTAATTATGACAACAGACCCTCGAGACTGATGGAGTTTTGTGTGATTTTTGCATCATGGGTTATAAATGTGTTTTTTTTTTTTTTTTGCTCCTCTTCAAGGGCAAACGTGGGTCCGAGAAGAGAACTGCCATTCCGGCTCTGCTCTCCGTCCCAGCTTGACTTTCAGCTCTTTCCGGGTCTGGCTGAGGGTCTACCGATGCCAAAGCAGAACTTGGATGGGGCGGAAGCTTCCGGAAAGTCCAGAGGCAGCCGTCCGGGGATGGACCCAAGAAAGCAACCAGGACGTAATCTCCGCTGTGAGCCAGAGGCTTGGGTAAGGTCTGCGCTCGGTTCAGTCTCTCTTTGTATGCTTCATGCAGATTTTGGAAACATTCCTTTTTTCAGACTACAATTCCCATAATCCCCCCATCCCCATTAATCTTGCTGGCTAGGGAGGGGGGGGGAGGTCCTGGGAGGTTGTTGGCCAAAGAGGATCATCGTTTCCGAGTCCCGAAACGGAGGGCACATCATGAAGCTGACGCGTCGCGTCGCCAGAGTTTGCTCAAAGTTCCTTTTCGTACAAAAGTAGTTTGGGAATTTGTTACTATTGTTTTAAAAATAATCCGCTCAGTTATTCTTTGCCTCGCTGACTGTTTTGAGTGCTTAAAAAATAAAATAAAAGGAACTACACAGTTCGAAAAAGTCTCGACCAAAGGCGTGGAATAACTTTTAAAAGTAACCACCACCACCACCCACCCCTTTTCCTGTTTGGGTTCCAGGAGAAAATATCTGAGCAAGTGGAAACTCAATGTCCTTCTCCGGCGTTTCCGAGCCGCCTGGGACGCCCGGCGCATGGCCAAGTCCTGGCTTTGCTGGAAGGATGCTTCCAAGACCGAGCTGGTGGTAAAAGCCTTGGTAGGCTTTTTGTGCAATTTATTCACTGTCTTTATATGTATGACACCCATATACTCTGGGAAGAGCAGGTGTTTTGTAAGGCTAATGGCTCCTAATTGCTCACTGTGATCAAGTGGGTCTTTTGTAAGGCTATTGGCTCCTAATCGCTCACTGGTGATCAGGTGGGTCTTTTGTAAGGCTAATGGCTCCTAATCGCTCACTGGTGATCAAGTGGATTTTTTGTAAGGCTAATGGTTCCTAAGCACCCACTGATAACCAAGCGGGTCTTTTCTAAGGCTAACGGCTCCTAATTGCCCAGTTAAAATCAAGCCACTGCCAAGATCTTTTCCCAATACAATCGAGACAGTTCAGAACAAGAAATTGTTGCTGAAAACATCACTGAATATTGTGAGGGCTGCATTTAACCGCCTTGATTTTTGGAGACCCTGACTGCCTCCAGAGTTGTATTATGGGGTTTGGGGTGGGTGGGTTGGTCAGCTAAAGCCCCTGCTTGGACTTACTGGTTAGCATCTGCCGCTTGTTCCCCTCTGACAGGCCTGGCAGAGGCTGGTGGATTGGAGCTGGAAGACGTGGCGAGAACGTTGTCTACGTAGTTGGGTAGCCGAGGGTTTCCTGGATGCCGACCAGAGGGATATGCTTGAGAAGGCAAGTGTCTCTGTTCCTAAACCATAGGGTTGTCGGGGCTAAATCTACAGGGTAGAAACCTGGTTGTTTAGGAACTAAGACCTGAGTACGGCATGACGGAGTGAGCTCCCGTAATCTGTCCCAGCTCCTGCCAACCTAGCAGTTCGAAAGCAAGAAAATTGCAAGTAGATAAATGGGTACCACTTCGGTGGAAAAGGTAACAGCGTCCCGTACACTGTGGTGTCTAGTCATGCCAGCCACATGGCCACGGAAAAGCCTGCACACGCAGACAACACTGGGGCTCTTTGGCTATAAACGAGGATGAGCACCGGACCCTAGAGTCGGATATGACTGGCTTTCGAGCAAGGGTGTAGGGCAAGAAACCTATTTATATTTTGTAGTTATTTCTGTAACCCAGCTTTCCCCCAAAGAGCTCAAGATGGGGTTAACGTGGCATGCATCCTTGCTACTTTATTCACACAACATCCCTGCCGTGCGGGCCAGGCATAAAGAACGACAACCAGTGCATTTCATGGGCCGAGTGGGGATTTCGAAGTGGCTGTCGAGAGAAAAAACTTGCTCCAACTTTCTCCGGCCCCTATTGTAGTGGTCAGCCCTAGTTGTTGGTCGGCTGGTCAGTCAGCCCTCCATCGTTCACGTTTTCCGTCCTTCTGTCCTCAGGCTTTCGAAAGGTGGCGACAGCGTCTCGCAAATGAGACGGGGGCGGGTGGAAATTCCTAGCAGACCAGGACGTGGTTTTGTTTCAAACTGGTCGCCGGCCCACTACGACCACAGGAGAACCATTTACAGCTTCGTGACCGGCGGCCCACCGATGGCGATTATCTGGCCGGTCAAAGTTGCGTCCAGCAGCCACAGCCAGAAACTGTCCCATAACCAGTCACGTAAGATTCTGGTGTGTGCAAAACAGCCCCGGTTGCTTTTGTTACGAATTTTGGAAAGGCGAGGCGTTGCAAGTCTACGAACGAAATTCGCGTGGCGAAATTTCTCGCCCGTCGAAACCCAGGTTCTTCGTTCCTGCAAAAGTAACAGGCTGGAACCGGGAATTGAAGTCCAAGAACCAAAGGTTTACACCAGTGAAACTTTGGCAAAGAGGGGACGGAGACTCACTGATACTCGACTCATGTGGAGTAGCCTCTCCCGCTACCCCGTTGCCAACCCATGTACCCTCTTTGAGGTCGGCGAGATTCAGAAGGGGGGGGGGGGGAATCAGGCTTTTTGAAGCAGGGTCTTCCCCAGAGGTTGCTTCGTTTCTGAATTTCAGACCCAAATCCCACCCCGAAATAAGGACATTTCATCTGCCAAGCTGGACCGTTTTAGAACGAGGCCTCGCTGCGGGAAATTCGATCCCCCGCTCTTCATTAGATGCTCTGCTAAGCAAGCAAATTCTCTTGTGCTTTCTTTTTTCGGCTGATTAGGATGATGATGATGGGACCCGCTGTGGACAGCTGCGCATCTCCACCACACACGCCCCCCAAATAGGCTGCCCCCCCCCGGTCTGCTCGTTACTTCCTGCCATAATTGATCGGCTGGGATTATCCGCCCCACGAAGCCCTTTTGGATGGCTCGGAACAACGAAAACAACCCAAGGCCCACAAAATGTTTTAAAAGTGTTGATGATGAATTTGGAGATGATGTTTAGCCTGGCTTAAAAGAAAATAACTAAAAAAAAAAACACCGACCCCCCATCCCGTAAAACCTTGAAGGACCTGGGATGGAACTTATATTGTGATTTCTTTCTGGCCAAACGTTAAGAACCGTCTAATGCAGGGGTTTCTCAACCCGTGGCCCGCAGGCCGGACCTGACCCATGGCACCATTTCATGTAGCCCACATCGCCGTCGCGGCGGGAAGATGGATTTAAAACCGCCGTAAATGTGGCTGCAGCTATCGTAAATGGATTTACAACAGCCGCGGGTGTTTTATGGCAGCGTTTACAGCCAGGTGAACCAACAGTCTGGCCCACTCAGCTGTCTGAGGGGGCATGGCCTGGCCCAGGGCTTGAAAAGTTTGAGAACCCCCTGGTCTAATGACTGCTACTGAGCATGGTTTGTTTAGATCTTGGGGACATGGAGATGCGCAGCCCCCTTTATCATAGGCAAGAATTTTTAAAAAGAAAATAAAAAAAATTCCTTGTCTACCAGAGAAGTCCACTTTTTTAAAATAGGAGTTTCTATTTCAATGAGGACAACTCTTGTACAAATTGCGGAAAGTAACAATCGCCGCTGGTTCGTTTCGGGGATTTTTAGGACTCGCAAGCACTGGATGGGTTGTTTGTGTCTTTTGAATAGAACACTCAATCTTTCCATGTTTGTTTGCTTTCTTTCTCTAGAGGAAAGGAAACTAGTTCTTCCACTGAGAGATTTTAAGCAAATTGAGAATATCTTCTTTTTTGGCGGGGGGGTGAGATGAGCTATTTCTCTCGTTCTCGTATTGGAGGTGAGAATTCTCATACGGCTTCAAAATTCCTCACTGAGATTCTCATCACGTCAAGACATAAATTGACAAAAATGAGGCATTTAGCAAACCTCCCCACTTCGATGTGCAAAATCTGCCTTTTGCAGATAATGGCTCCACAAGCCACAATTAGACATCTTGGTTTGTCATTGGCTTACAAATGCTGGCTTGTTTAAACTATGGTTTAGTGTCTCGATTCCCAAATCATGGCTTGTTTTCCAGCTGCTCCACCTGAAACAAGAGAGGACCGCAGGGCAGAAATGGAGAACATAAATATACGCGATTATCTGTTGTATACTTTGCAACTCAAACAAGAAAAACGGGTTTAATGCGACTTCTGTCTTATTTGTGCGCATTTGTACCAGGGACAGGTTTTTCAAGCTTTAATGTAAATCGATTTCTAATCCTGATTGTTTTGTATCATGATTTTTATATCCCGCTTTGTTGTAAAAACTTTAAAGTGGCTCATAAGAATATTCAACATGAGAAAAAGCTACACCACTAAAGGCCTTGTCATGGATTTATTTACTTTTGCAAAGTTTTATCCCATCTGTGTGCCTTAAGAGCTATGGAAATAGGCGAGTTTTACAGTGGACCCTCGATTAACGACACATCCGAATAGCGTCATTTTCGATTAACGATGCTACGACACTCCCAATGTGATTATTCGAATAACGACGTCGTAACGACGTCATTCGAATAACGGCGTTATTCGAATAGCGACACTACTTGGGGAACCAAGTAACATCGTTATTCGAGGGTCCACTGTATCTTAATTTGCCACGTACCACGGGTTCCCAACCTAAGGCCTGTGGGCCAGATCTGGCCTGTGGCACCATTTCATATGCCCCCCCCCCCACTTTCCAAGGGCATTTGAGAAACAAATTAGCCACCCCTTTGAAGCTGTTGGGACAAAATGGCCACCCCCATTGTGCAGGTAGGGGAAAAATGGGCATCCGGCCCACGAAGCTGACTGAGGGAGTGTGACCCGGCCCCCCCAGCTTGAAAAGCCTGGGAACCCCTGCTTTAGATGTCTGAAACTCTGGACAATGTGAGTCATAGTTAAGAGGCGGGGAGTCCCTGGCTTCGTTTAATTAAAAGAAATGTCTTATACAACCGGGAATATCACACCATTGCCTACAAAATCACTTCTTGAATTCTCAGAAAACCTATTTTCCAAACATTGGTTCCGTGGGGGAGAGAAAAACTTCAACAGGCCGTTCGCTCTTAAATACCCTTTTAATACCCGAACAGAAGCGAGATAAAGAGACATACGTTCTACAAAATGGTAGTTTAAAAATTGAAAAATAAATAGCAGGCTGACCCTCTGTTCCCTCCTTCTCAAGTTTTGTTATGCCCTGGCGAATGCCTTTTGGCAAAAAATTGCCATATATAATATATATATATATTTAACCTCAAGACTGGAAAGCTGCCAATCTCATTAACAGCTCGTTAACCGGCATTGCACTGAAGCAGCAAATAAACCTTTAGAGTGCAAACTTGGGGGAAACGGGAGGTAGTTTAGGACCTAGAGGGAAACTGTGAGTTTGGGGTTTTTCTAGCTGCCGTTCGCCTAATTGGAAAGGAAAGCTTATACTGATCTATCTAACAAGGGGATCCACCGGCCAGTTCGTCCTTTAAGGCAGCGTTTCCTACTCTTTGGTTCTTGGGACTTCAATTCCCAGAAGCCTCAACGCTGATGGACCGAGGCTTCTGGGAATTGGAGTCCAAGAAGCAAAGGTTTGGAAACGCTGGCCATGGGACTACAATTCCCCTAAGTCTAAGTCAATTTCCCCAAAGCACTGATCAGCCGATGGACTGACTGAGGCTTCTGGGAATTGGAGTCCAAGAAGCGAAGGTTGGGAAATGCTGGCCATGGGACTACAATTCCCAGAAGTCTAAGTCAATTTCCCCAAAGCACTGATCAGCCGATGGACTGCCTGAGGCTTCTGGGAATTGGAGTCCAAGAAGCGAAGGTTGGGAAATGCTGGCCATGGGACTACAATTCCCAGAAGTCTAAGTCAATTTCCCCAAAGCACTGATCAGCCGATGGACTGACTGAGGCTTCTGGGAATTTGAGTCCAAGAAGCGAAGGTTGGGAAATGCTGGCCATGGGACTACAATTCCCAGAAGTCTAAGTCAATTTCCCCAAAGCACTGATCAGCCGATGGACTGACTGAGGCTTCTGGGAATTTGAGTCCAAGAAGTGAAGGTTGGGAAATGCTGGCCATGGGACTACAACTCCCAGAGGTCTAAGTCAAACTTCAAATCCTAGAAGGAGTCAATTCCCCAAGGCGCTGATCAGCTGATAGACTGACTGAGGCTTCTGGGAATTGAAGTCCACCGGTGGGCCCTGAGTCCCACATCGGGAACCATTGTTTTAGAGCCCTTTGAGATCAAAAGTCAACCCAAGGAGAACCACAGGAGGGGGAAAAATCACAGCCAAAACTAAACCAGGGGAGTGTTTGGAACTGTCGCTGTACCGTCTTGGAGCCCCCCCCCCCCAAGGCAAAGCATGCTTTGGGTCATGATCCATACGAGGGCTAGGGTGGGCGTCTCCGTCATTGCACCGCGGGGCCATTCAACTGCTTAAAGGTATCTTCCAGCACTTTCCAGAGGCAGCTGTCCAAGGGGAAGTCGTTGTCCACCAAGTTGACCAAGTAGTAGTTGTCGTGGATGTACTGGATGATCATGCGGGAAGGCGACTCCTCTTCGTAGAGTTTAGCCCACTGTTCGATCCAGAGGGCGAATGCCTCATCCTGGCCACGGAGAGAAAGAGAGAGAGAAATGATAGACTCAAGGGTGAGGCTGGCGTTATTATGGGGTGGCCAGAAACGGCAAGTGGACGTCCCAAGAAAGATGGCTAACTCTCAATCCCTGGAGGGAGATTTGCCGCCGGCTTACCTTCCAGTACACGAAGCTAACTGGATCCACCACCGTCGGCTGGACGATTTCCCTGCCGGGGAAGATGCCCCAGGTGACGGCATTCGGCTGCATGCCTTGGGCATTGGTGATGTTTTCTCCCTATATGGTGGGAACGACGGAAAACAGAAAGCCGAGAAAATGGTTTATGTGGGGTCAGGGAAAGAGGCAACCTCTGGCTCTTGGCTGGCTGACAGAGTGACATCGCTCTGAGATTCCAGATCCCATCGGCCACTGCCAAAATCCCGGGGGCGCAGTGGTTAAATCTGGGGTCCCCAACTTTTTCAAGCCTGGGTCACGCTCTCTCGGTCAGTTTCGAGGGCTGGACGGCCATTTTGCCCTGCCTGCGAGATGGGGGCAGCCATTTTGTCCCAACAACTTCAAAGGAGAGGCCATTTTGTTTCTTGGAGGGGTGAGGCGGCACATAAAATGGCGCTGTGGGCTAGATTCAGCCTACAGATCTCAGCTTGGGAACCCTGCCTGGGTTAAATGGATGCACTGCAACCCAAAAGGTTGTGAGTTCGATCCTGACACAGGCCCAAGGTTGGCTCAGCCTCTCCTCATACTTCTGAGGTGGGTAAAATTAGGACCCAGCATGTGTGTGTGTGGGCAAAATGTTAATTTAACTTGTGACCCACCCAGAGAGTCCACTAAGAGCTTATATGGGATGATGTATTGAAGTGAGATTGCTTCGCTATGTGCCGAGGAAGGTTTCTATTACCTTGACATTGACGATGTGGTAGTTTACCCGCTGCCCGTAACTTTTGAGCACCGGCAGGAGCGCCCGGACGGTCTCGCTCGACGTGAAGAACTCCAGGTAAGCCTGTCACGGGCGGAGAACAGACGTCAAACCAGGAAGGGGGAAACAGGTTGGGAACATGTGCATAAAAAAATCCTTTCCTGGTGTGGTTCGGTCACTGGCTGTAAGGTAAAGGTCTCCCTAACTCAAAAGCCAGTCGTATCTGACTCAAGGGTTCGGTGCTCATCTCGGTTTATCACCAAACAGCCAGCGATGTCTGCGTCTGCAGACATTTACGTGGACACACGTCAGGTATGACTAGACACCGGAGTGCACAGAACGCTGTTACCTTCCCCACCGAAGTGGTCCCTATTTATCTACTTGCAATGTCTTGCTTTCGAACTGGCTAAAATCAAGGACTAAAGAGAGCTTGGGAGTGTAATTTAAGAAGCGCCACAGAAACAGACTTCTGCTAGTCCGGCGTTGAAGAAAACCGGGGCATCACAAGAAGCCGGTCCCACTTGACCGTAATCTTTGGGGGAAAGCCGAAAAATGAAATAATCGGGATATTTCAAAGATGTCTTGGATCACAGAAGAGGCAGGAAATTAAAGTGTGTGTGTGGGGGGGATGCAAATCTACCATGGAAGGTGGTGGTGGGGATTTAGACCCCTCCATGCCGACTCCGTATTGTCCATGACCTTGTAGCTAACACTTTCTTTAAAAAGGCAGGAGGTGAAAGCTGGGCGTCTTTGAAAACACAGGCTAATTTAGCTCTTATATTGGATACAACATTTTCCCCCCCAAAAGGAGGAGGCAGAAAGGATTTTCACGGCGGGTTTTTTTCCCCTTTTAATGGGGTCCCCAACAGCGACGTTGCGATCATAATGAAGGTCTTGAAATCCACAGTCTGACTTCTTTTGTTCGGTTGGCCGGGAGAGAGACATAATTAAAGCTACTTAGCCCAGCTTTGCTTTGTAGCTGGACTGGGTCTTAAGACCCACAAGTCCCCGTTTCCACCCGTTTCCATCCGGCAACATATGTTTCCAAGCGGATGGCCTTCGTTGCTTCCCCTGCGGCTCCCACACTAAGGAAGGAGTATGTTCCCCTTTGCTTACTTTAAGAGCCGTTTATAGCGCCACACCGCAAAGTGTAACAAGGAGAAGAGAGACCCTTGAAACCAGGGATTCTCAATCTGCGGCCTGTGGGCCGGATGCGGCCTGTGGCACCACTTCATGTGCCACGCCCCCCACCCCTGCCTCTACCACAATGGGAAAGACTGCTCTAAAGAGTAAAGCCCACAATCACAGAAAAATTAGATGGTAAAAAGATCAAGGTCTCCCACGTAGGGAGGGTGCAGATCTTACCTTCTGGAAGACGTAGCCACCTTCAGGACCCCAGCCCACAACGGGGTCGGTGGAAGGCTTGCCGTTGATATTGGGTTGAGAATTGATGGTCAAGATACCTTGCTTGTTGGCTCTGGCCAGCTCTTCTTTCATGAGGTTGGTCTCATCGGCTAGGGGCTCGTCGTTCCAAGGCAGGCAGGTCACCTGACCGGAAGAAGGCGAGTTGGTGCATCACACTAAGCTGTGGCTTGTGCAAACTATGGTTTGTGGCTTAAGCCAGGATTGACCCAGTAGTCTCAGCAAACTGGCTTGCCTTCCTTGTTTCCAGTTCTGTTACTATCCCACCCTTTTTGTTCAGCTGAACAAACAAGCAGACATCCCAGCAGTAACACCAAACCAGGACTGTTGGCCAGTAAACCATGGTTTGTTATCCCATCATGGCCACCAAGATTTCAACAATCTGGCTTTTTGTGGTTACAGTATCACAAAGCCCACCAGAACAAAGCCTGGCACCCGGTTCTTGTTAACATGGGAGATCCCTCCCATCATCCACCAACATCCTCACCTTGTGACCTTCTCTGTTGAGCTCTCTGGTGATGTAACACCGGAACACCTCAAAGACGCTCTCCTCGTTGGTCAGCTCGTAGCCCCACATCTTCAAGAGTTCCTCCCGAGGAGACTTGCTCTTCAAGTAGAAGAGATAGTAGTCCTTGAGCTCCCCGAAGGCTGGGGAAGATGAGTTACCCCTGGAAGTTTTATTTTTAAAGAAATAGTAGATCAGAAGAGGAGAAGAGAGACCCACAAACTGGGCAATGAAGTACACTGGAACCTCAGTTTACAAACGGCTCAGTTAACATAATAATCGGTGTGCGCAATGAAATCCAGAGAAAATAGTGGCTCAGTGTAAGGATTTATTTCACACTAGCAGGGGTGCCCGGCTTCGCCCAGGTGGTTCAAACCCGGCTAGCTGAGTGCCAGTGTTGCCCGGGAAACCACTGGCCAGGGGTGGACCTGTGATGTGAGCTCAGCGATGACATCATATTCCTCCCCTGGTTGGCCAAGCACTGGGGCAGACACCATCCCTCCTGTCGAATATACCCCCCTTTGCATCAAATTAGGGAGCACACACACACACACCCAGTGGGTTTCGGGACCCCGACCGTGACCTGCTCACGTGCGCAAGGTACATGTGGGCTGAATCTCATGGGGTTTGGTCAAGGGGTGCAACAGCCCATTCCGGACACCAAACCCACACCTTTGCTTTATAGGTATATATTTATTCAAATTTATTTATTCAAATTTATTCGACACTCACCAGCGCCCATTGGGAAATTCATCCCATTCCTGCGTTCGGTAGATGTAGCTCTTTGGCCGGGAAGCCCAGAAAATAGGCCGGACATCTTCGACGCGCCGTTTGGGGTGAGCACTGACTGCCCAGGGCAAAGGACGCCTTATGGGGAAAGTGGAATGAAAAAATGGCCTGTTTATTCCATCTATTTATGTATCTGATAGGCTTCTTGCTCTAAATTTAGGAAGACTTAGGTAAAAGGAAAGGTTACTCTTGCTTGAAAGCCAGTCGTATTTGACTCTAGAGCTCAGTGCTCATCTCTGTTTATAGCCAAAGAGCCCCAGTGCTGCCTGCATCTGCAAACGTTTCCGTGAACACGTGGCAGGCATGACTAGACTCCCGAGTGCACGTAACGCTGTTTACCTTCCCACCGAAGTGGTCCCTATTTCTCTGCTTGCTATTTTGAACTGCTAGGTTAGCAGGAGCTGGGACAGATGACAGGAGCTCACTCAGTCGTGCGGCATGTGGGTCTCAAACTGCTGACCTGCTGACCTTCCAGTCGCCAAGTTCAGCGTCTTAACCACTTGAGCCGCTGCAGTCCAGAAGCTTAAAAGGAGGCTTCCTCCTCACCTAGGGTCTTCTTTCCAGAGCCCCAAGCGCTTAAGAACCTCCACCGTGGCCACTTCTCGGTTCAGGGTGTAGAAATGCAGGCCATTGACCAAGCCGCTGTCCAGTAGTTCCCGACACATGGTGACCGCCAGTTCGATGCCGTAGTTCCGGATGGCCGCGTCGTTGTCCTTGATCGGCTCGATGATGTCTTTAATCTCCTGGGGAACCTCCAGCTTGGAGAGTTTCACCAGCTGTCGAAGGGAATGATAGCCCTGGAGAGAGAGAGGGAGAGACGGAATGATGGGGTGCCAATTCTGGGAGTCTCTAAACCAGGGATTCCCAACCTTTTCAAGCCGGGGGGCCGGGCCACACTCCGTCAGTCAGCTTCGAGAGCCCGGCACCCCTTTTGCCCTGCCTGCACGATGGGGCCATTTTGTCCCCACAGCTTCAAAGGGGAGTGTCCATTTTGTTTCTGAAATGCCCTTGGCGGGATGGGGGGCCCACATGAAATGGGGCCGGATCTGACCTACGGGCCTTAGGTTGGGAACCACTGCTCTAAATTTTCAAAATATTTGGGACATTTCTCAGTAGCCCTCTTAACTTCCCATCCACAATAGCAGCAAAACAATATTTTCAAAGTTATTTTTATTATTAAAAATAATTTGAAATAATAATTTATTAAATAATTATTATTTAAAATAATTTAAAATAATGAGGCCTGTTGTCAATATAGTCGTAAAAGCCTCTTTATAATAATAATTTTGTGTCAGAAATTATTCTGGGTTGAAAGGATTTTTGCAGAAGAAACTCCGCTTAGGGGACGCACAAATGAGGCTCCTTTCGTGTCTCCAAGAGCTGGGACAGACATGGGTGTTCAATCCGTCATGCAGTACCCAGGTCTCAAACTGCCGACTTGTCAGCATTCTAAGCCGCCACTGCAGCCCCTTTAAAGCCTCTTTAAAAATTTAGCATGGTTGTCAGCCACGACCCCTGTTCACTAGGATGCTTGGCGCGCCATCCTTAAAACACTCCCATCTTCCCCTGCAGGGGCCTTACCTGGATGGGGAATATCCCGGGCACGATGGGACAGGTGATACCCATGATCTGGCAGTCCCTTGCAAACTTGAGGAAAGTTTCCGATCTGAAGAAAAGCTGCGTGATGATGAAATCGGCCCCTGCGGCCACTTTATCCTTCAAGTGGCGGAGATCCTCTACGTAGCTCCCCGCTTCGGGGTGACCTTTGGGGTAACCTGCGCAGGACGAATAAAATGATTTTATGATTTTTCAGCCCAACAATTGATAATAACAAATCCTTCGGCAGAGAATTTTTTTTTTGATCTGCCTTATCACTTTCCGAGGGACGGCCGTGGCTCAGGCGGTTGAGACGCTGCTGAACTTGACAACTGGAAGGTCGGCAGGCCAGCCGTTCGAGACCCGAGTGCACCCAAGGCAGCTAGTCCTCAAGGTGGTCAGGTTAGTTAACTGCTGCTTGGCACTCGGCGTTGAGTCACCGGCAGTAGGGTCTACTCTATTGCCATAGCAGGATAACCTGGCCAAACACTTACAAAGTTTTTAAAAACTTTAAACTGACCTATTCTCTAGAGCCCGACAGACTTCACCCTGAAGCCCAGCACCGTTTCTCTCACCTGCCACGCAGATATCAAAGTAATCCCCAAACTGGCTCCGGATGTGCTTTACCAAGTCGACAGCGTGGTTGAAACCGTCGGACTCCTCTTCCCACTCTTCGCCGATGGGGTCTGGGGGGCGGCAAGGAGATTTTTGGCCAGTCAAATGTTTGCTTCCCTGCCCTGTTTATTCCCGCTGTCCCTCTTTGCTCAGATACCCAGTCAAACAAACCCATCCACCCTTGATGGGGCACGTCTGGATGTCCTTTCAGTTCCCCTCCATGGTTCTGTGATGCTCACATCGTATCTTGGGGACTCGGGAAGATAAAACCCTCCCTAGATTGACTCTTGATGGCCAACCTTGGGCACTACAGGTGTTCTAAAGACTTCAATTCCCAGACGCCCAAGTCAGCACTCCTGTGGATCAGGGCTTCTGGGGATCAAAGTTCGAGAATAGATAGAGTGCCAAGGTTCGCCACCACTGCTCTAGAGGGATAGCGGTGGCTTGGTGGTTAAGACACTGAACTTGGCAACTAGAAGGCTGACAGGTCAGCAGTTCGAGACCTGCATTCGAGACCTGTCCCAGCTCCTGCCAACAATTCGAAAGCAAGAAATCTGCAAGTAGATAAATAGATGCCACTTCAGCAGGGAAGGTAGCAGCATTCCAGCGTCTAATCATGTCTGCCACATGACCATGGGAAATGTCTGCAAACGCAGAAAAGCGCTGGCTCTTTGGCTATAAGCAGAGATGAGCACTGAACCCTAGAGTCGGATACGACTGGCTTTCGAGCACGGGCTATCTTGACCTAGATTGATTCTGGAGGTAATAATAATTGTGTGCCAGAAATTATTCTGGGTTGAAATTCTGCTCAAGGAACGCCCAAAAGAGGCTCCTTTCGTGTCCCCAAGAACTGGGACCAAGACGGGCACTCAATCCGTCAGGCAGTACCCGGGTTTCGAACTGCCGACTTGCCAACCTTCCAGCTAACAAGGCGAGCTTCTTAACCACTGAGCCACTGCAGCTCCAATCTGGAGATATCTGTTTCCAATCATACAGGCTCCAGACGTTGCGAAAAGGCCCCGTCTCTTACCTCCCCGCAACGCCATGATGTTTTTCAGCCCCAAGCGCTTGGCTTTCTGCAGGTAGGACGTGATGGCCTCGGCCGTCTGCTGGCAACAGGTCAAGTGAAGGACGGTCTCCAAGCCGCAGTAGTTGAGCGCCGTGCTGGCAATGGTGATAGAGGAGGTCTCCTTGTCTGAGCCCGGGTCTCCGGCCGGGTGCCAGGTCACGTCGATGAAGAGGGGGCCGCCCACCCCCATGCGGTCGAACCTGCAAAAGATTTGGGTAAGGAGGGAAACAAACGGATAATTAACGAAGGAATTAATCTTAGGATAGATTTGGCAATGACGCTTCTATCCTGCCCCATAGGGATTTTAGGTGCGCTCTCTGGGCGGTTCCCAAAGTTAATTAGCATTTTTTGCCCCCAACATGCTAGGTCAGAGGTTCCCAACCTAAGGCTAGAGAGCTGGATTTGGCCCACGGTGCCATTTCATGTGAGCCCACCCCAACCCTTCTAAGGGCATTTGATAAACAAAATGGCCACCCCCTTTGAAGCTGTTGGGAAAAAATGGCCACACACCCCGTCGTGCAGGCAGGCCCTCGAAGCTGACTGAGAGTGCATGGCCTGGCCCCCGGCTTGAAAAGGTTGGGAACCCCGATCGACCTCAGAGGGACGGAAGACCTTGACAGTCACCTAAAATAATTTTCTGTCTGAAATTATTCTGGGTTGAAAGGATTTTTGCTGGAGAAACTCCACGCCGAAGCCCCGAAGGAGGCGCCTTTCATGCCCCCAAGTACTTTTCCCCACCCAAACACTCCCCTATTTATCTACTTGCAATGTCTTGCTTTCGAACTGCTAGGTTGATAGGAGCTGGGACAGACGGGAGCTCACTCCGTCTCAAAACTGCCGACTTGCCGGCCTTCCAGCTAACAAGACGAGCTTCTTAACCACTGATCTACCGCAGCCCTGACATTTACCTAATCGGAGCGGGAGCTTTTGTGGCCCTCCACCGCGCCCTTACCTGGATATGAGATTGACAGCTCCACTGGCCGTCCGCGGGGGGAAAAACTCCAGGGAAAACCACTTGTCCCCGGACTCCTGCCGGCGCTTCATTTTCTCGGAGAGTCGCTCATGGCGCTCCGAGTCCGGGCTGGGGGTTGAGCATCGGGAACTCTCTTTAGAGCTTTCTCCGCCGCTGCTGTTGCTGCCGCCGCTGCCGCCGCTGCCGTCAAAGCGGGCGCTGGCGAGGCCGTTACTGACCACCGGGAGGGGGGCCACAAAGGATTCGTTGACCATGATGACGATCTACCTGGAAGACAAAGGATATTGATCAGGACCGACAGGGAACAACCCTTGATTTAGAGCAGGGGTGTCCAAACTTTTTGGGCCGTGGGCCAGTCATATGGTTCAGTGAGCCGGTCACGTGGTTCCTCCTACCGGAAGTAAAACACGCATTGCAATCTGTTTTCCAACACGATGAGATAGATCTTTAGGCTGCCATCTCTGCTTAAACTAGAGGTGCTCAAACTACGGCCCGTGGGCCAGATCTAGCCCCTGACACCAACTCATCCGGCCCATATGGGCACATTTTACTTCTGCTTCCAGGAGTGACGAGGGCGGCTTGGGCCAGATCAATTGGCATTAGGGGCTGGATCTGGCCCTCGGGCCAAAGTTTGGGCACCCCTGCTTTAGGGTCAAAGGAATCTGATCCACAGACGACACCAGGTTACCGGATGTAAATGTAACCTCGTTGGGTCGGAAGGCTTGCTAATCTCCAACCTCCTCCCCGATTCGTTAGCTCTGTCTCATAACTAGATGGATTTGCCACGCACGGAAGTTACCCTCTGACTCATTTCCCGCATCACTAATGCTAGCCAGATGCGCCTGGGTTTTTTACATAATGGTTTTTAACAGCTTCTGATGAAGCAAGGATGCATTTCTCTCCCCCCCCCCTTCTTGGTCTTCCTACCAATAATAATTTCATGTCAGAAATTATTCTGGGTTGAAAGGATTTTTGCTGGAGAAACTCCACTCCGGGGACGCCCAAACGAGGCTTCTTTCACGTCCCCAAGAGCTGGGACGGAGACAGGTGCTCAATCTGTCATGCAGTCCCTGGGTCTCGAACTGCCTACTTGCCATCCAACAAGGCAAGCCACGGCAGCTCTTGTCTTTCTACTTCTTTAGCTAAAAAAACAAACAAACAAACCTCTCTTTGTGCCACGCTGTGCCAACGCTACAGCCAGAAGACTCTCATAAATTAGTCCTTTTGTGTGGATTTCCTGCATGCCGCGTTGGGGAAAGGGATGGCTCTATCTGCATTGCCCAATAATCTGTCTGTCTATCTGAGATTAGAAGTCCTTTCTCTCTCTCTCTCTCTCTCTCTTTTCGTCTCAGAGATTACTCTGGGTTGAAAGGATTTTTCGGGGACGCCCAGTTAAGGCTCCTTTCATGTCCCCCATTGTGCAGCTCTGGGTATCAAAACCCGACCTTCCAGTCTCCTGCTCAGTGTCTTACCCACTAAGCCACCGAGGGAGCTATTATTAAAAGCCTATCTATCTATCTATCTATCTATCTATCTATCTATCTATCTATCTATCTATCTATCTATCTATCTATCTATCTGTAGTATCTATTTATCTATCCATCTACTATATCTATCTATCTTTAGTATCTATCTGTCTATCCATTTACTATATCTATCTATCTATCTATCTATCTATCTATCTATCTATCTATCTATCTATCTATCTATCTATCTATCTATCTATCTATCTATCTACTGTATCCATCTATCTATCTATCTATCTATCTACTGTATCTATCTATCTATCTAACTATCTATCTATCTACTGTATCTATCTATCTATCTATCTATCTATCTATCTATCTATCTATCTATCTATCTACAGTATCTATAGTATCTATCTATCTATCTACTGTATCTATCTATCTATCTATCTATCTATCTATCTATCTATCCATCTACTGTATCTATCTATCTATCTATCTATCTATCTATCTATCTATCTATCCATCTACTGTATCTATCTATCCATCTACTGTATCTATCTATCTATCTATCTATCTATCTATCTATCTATCTATCTATCTATCTATCTATCTATCTATCTATCTATCTATCTACAGTATCTATAGTATCTATCTATCTATCTATCTACTGTATCTATCTATCTATCTATCTATCTATCCATCTACTGTATCTATCTATCTATCTATCTACAGTATCTATCTATCTATCTATCTATCTATCTATCTATCTATCTATCTATCTACAGTATCTATCTACAGTATCTATCTATAGTATCTATCTATCTATCTATCTATCTATCTATCTATCTATCTATCTATCTATCTATCTATCTATAGTATCTATCTATAGTATCTATCTATAGTATCTATCTGTCTATCTATCTATCTATCTATCTACTGTATCCATCTATCTATCTATCCATCTACTGTATCTATCTATCTATCTATCTCTCTATCTACTGTGGCTCAAGTGGCTAAGACGCTGACTGGGAGGTGAAAAGGTCAGCAGTTCGATTCCCGAGTACTGCAGGACGGAACGATCTCCCATTTTTGTCCCAGCTCCGGCCAACCTAGCAGTTCGAAAGCAAGAAATTGCAAGTAGATAAATAGGGACCACATTGGTGGGAAGGTAAACCGTGCACTCCGGTGTCTAGTCACGCCTGCCACATAACCAGGGAAATGTCTGCAGAAGCAGCATATTAACCCAGGTAATGTTTCCCTTTTGAACCTTTGAATTAATACATTTTAACTGCCTTAATAGTTTGTTTGCCGTTTTTGTAACTTTTAAAGTTGACATTAGAGACATTATTTGCAAAACCAAAACCAGGTTTCTCCTTTCAAATGTAGCACAGCCATCAAGGCTGAATGGTTTTTGCAAAAACTGTGTTTAGTCCTTAGTTTAAATACTTAGTATCGTCTGCAGCACAATGATTTTTATTTATTTATTTCACTCTTTGAGATAGTAACCAAGACTAAATGTCACCCTCTGCCTGGTCTCTATGAATAAGATCAATTCAATTCGATTCTTTATTAGTTGATTACTCGGCTGACCATATCAAATTAAAATGCCATAAATTGGAATTGGGCAGTTTCAGGTCTGGCCTAGACACGGAAGAAGCAGATGTCGGATTGAATAAAATACGATGAATTGGTTGGAATTAAAATACAATGACAGAAAATGGGGTAATAATAATAGAATAAATGTGGAGTGATATAAAATCGGCAAATACTGTATCTATCTATCCATCTATCTACAGTATCTATCTATCTCTCTATCTACTGTGGCTCAAGTGGCTAAGACGCTGACTGGAAGGCAGGAGGCCAGCAGTTCGATACCCGAGCACTGCAGGATGGAATGAGCTCCCATTGTCTGCTCCAGCTCCTGCCAACCTAGCCGTTCGAAAGCAAGACATTGCAAGTAGATAAATCGAGACCACTTCGGTGGGAAAGGTAAACAGCGTTCCGGTGTCTAGTCATGCCTGCCACATGACCACGGAAACGCCTGCAGAAGCAGACAACGCAGGCTCTTCGGCTTTGAAACAGAGATGAGCAGTGAACCCTAGAGTTGGATACGACTGGCTTTCGAGCAGGGGTGACCTTTACTTTTACCTTTATCTATCTATCTATCTATCTATCTATCTATCTATCTATCTATCTATCTATCTATCTATCTATCTATCTATCTATCTATCTATCTATGATTAAAAACCCTTCTCTCTCTTTATCTGAGATTTAAAGTCCTTTATCTGTCTATCTATCTATCTTCTCTTGTCTTCCTTCCTTCTTTTATCTTCTATGCTATTATCTCCTTCCTTCCTTCCTTCCTACTCTGTCCTTAATCTTTCTTTATTCCTCTCCAAAAAGAGAAAGCTTAGGGGTCCAAGCTGTTTGCCCCCCCCCGCCCCCCCCAAGGCCACAAGAAGGGTGCTCAGGAGAAATCACAAAACAATCATGGACTCCAAATAGCCCACTCCTGCCCCAGGGTGTAAATCTCATTCCCCCCCCCCCCCCCCAATCTCCTACTTACTCCTAGTATATTTCCTCCTGGTCACAGACAAGCTCTCCGGTCTACTATTTACCCCAGCTGTCCACGATCGATCGGGCAAGACCCGGGCAGGCTGACCTCTTGGGAGACCAGGATTTGCACAAGGCTTTTTATTTTATTTTAATTATCTCTCCAAAATGGATCCCGGCCAGCCGTCGCCGTCCGCCGCCTGCACAGAAAGGGGGTTATGGAAGCCAGCAGTGCCTCTAATCCTTGCTTTTCACCTGTGGAGGTTGGCTGTGGGATTTGAGCATCCCTTCCAATCAAAAGCCGGGATTCTCTGTCCATGCTACCAATGTCTGACAATCCCCTCCCCGGATGGATGGATGGGTGGGTGGGTCGTAATGCTCCAAACGTTACCTGGATTGCCTCCATAAAGCTTATCCCCCCCCCCCCCGGTGATTTTCCAAGGTGGCTTTTCAGGTAACACAGCATTTGGTAAAGGTCATATTCAAAAGCCAAGCATCTGTTTCTAGCCAAAGAACCAGCATTGTTTCCGTGGACATGTGCCAGGCATGACTAGACACTAGCGCACGGAACGCTGTTACATTCCCACTGAAGTGGTCCCTGTTTATCTACTTAGTTTCTTGCTTTTGAACTGCTGGGGACAGAGACGGGACCTCACTCCATCACGCCGCACTCGGGGGTCTCAAATGGCTCAATTTCAGCATCTTAACCACTAAGCCTAACTTCCTTCTAAAACCCAAAGAAAACAAACAGAACACCTAAGTTATGGGTTTTTCTAGCCACTTGGGTAAGAATAAGACTCCTGTTTTGCACCCTGGAACATGCAGCACTTTTTTCCAAAGCGCGAAAGACGGTAGATAACATTGATCATTACTGAAAAGGGCGTCGATGTCAGCATTCAAACACAAAAGCCTCCGTGCACCAAACGAGCAGCGGGTGGGGTTAATTATACATTCCCACAAACCAGGCACGCGCATTAAGATTTGCACTGAACAGGTGCAAATGTCTGCCTAAAGTTCCTTTTTTAGAGACAGAGGGTTGGGAGTGAACTCTGCCCCGCTGCAAATCCTCCCCCCAAAAAAAACCCAGCGATCGAGCATGCAAACTGCACATTTATTTTGTACACAGATGATGTGCAAACAAAGATCTTTTATTGCTCTTGCACAGAGTCTCACAGCCACGATAACAAATTGTTAATTTTTTATCTAATGTGGATTCCCACCACCACCCTTCCCAATATCTTTTTTCATCATCTGAAAATAAGCAGGGCCCTCTATACGTTTACACACAATCCTTCATCTCTTGAGCCACCCTTGCTCAAAATCTGGTCGTATCCAACTATAGGGTTCAGTGCTCATTTCTCTATTTATAGCCAAAGAGCCAGCGCTGTCTGCGTCTGAAGACATTTCTGTGGACATATGGCAGGACTAGACACCAGAGTGCACGCTGTTTACCTTCCCAACCGAATCGGTACCTATTTATCTACTTGCAATGTCTTGCTTTCGAACTGCTAAGTTGGCAGGAGCTGGGGCAATTGACAGGAGCTCACTCCGAAGTGCAGCACTCGGGTCTCAAACTGCTGACCTGCCGACCTTCCAGTCGTCAAGTTCAGCATCTTAACCGTTAAGCCACCACCGTCTCCCTCTTGATCTCTTCCGCAACGGAAAAGCCAGATCTTTTAGGGAGAGGAATGGGATACAGATGCTCACTGGGAAGGCTAATTCTATAAATTTTGGAGCATCCTAATTTTGAGATCAAATCTGATTTTTTTCTCTCTCTCCAAAAATGAGAAGGTACAAATATACTGTAGAGGAAAACAGAGCCAGGACAAAGGAGAGGGAACTGCTTAGGTCAGACGAACTCATTCTTCACATTGCAAATTTAATTCCTGGCAACCAACGAGGCCAAAGAAAGAAAAAAGAGAGGTTAGTTTAGGATGACTGGAAAAATAACACTTGCTGGACTAATTATGCTTTCCGAACAGTGGAGATCAAAACCATATAATCAGAGCATAATTTATCTATTAACAAAGGTAAAGATCGCTCTTGCTCAAAAGCCAGTCCTATCCGACTCTAGGGTTCGGTGCTCATCATCTCACAGCCAAAGAACCAGGCATTCTCTGCTGCATCTGCAGAAGTTTCCGTGGACATATGGCAGGCACAACTAGGTACGGAATGCTGTTACCTTTTGCACCGAAGGGGTACCTCTTTATCTACATGCAAATGTCTCACTTTCCGAACTGCTAGGTTGGCAGGAGCCGGGGCAGATGACAGGTGCTCACTTTGGATATTTATTTATTTATTTTGAATCGCCGTCCGCTCGCCACAGCGACTCAGGGCAGCTCACAGTCATATAAAATAGAACACAATTAAAAACCAACTTTTCAGCAACCCATAATGATTTATTATTAGGGCACATGTATGGAATGTATTTTATGGGGAAATTATTAGGGGCGTTTTGTTTAACTATCTGAGGTGAAATAATATTTTTAGGAATACTTTATATATATATATATATATATATATATATATATATATATATATATATATATATATATATATATATATATATATATATATATATATATATATATATATATATATATATATATATATATATATATATATATATATATATATATATATATATATATATATATATATATATATATATATTAAAATTATTATTTGCCACTCAGTGAGGGCCCAACCCTACAGAGAGGAAGAAACATGTGTGGTTTTAATTATTATTATTTTTAAAAAGAAAATAATCAATAATATTTTAAAATATGCGCTGGTATTCGACACAAAGACATTTATTTTCTATCATATATATCTATATATATAAGGTTCTAAGACAGTCCTCTTTTTCCTCCCCTTATTTTTTGCCAAAAATGGTTCCTTCCTTTATGTTAACCGCCCTTATTTTTTTAAAAATAGGGGGGGTTACAAATCCCCCCCGCGCTCCCCAACGTTGGACCGTTCCCCACGCACGCGCACTGCGCCTCACCTCTCTTTATCCAATCCGAAAGGGGGGGCTCTTTCCCCTTTTTTGGTTCCCCCTATTTTCCAGCGGCACGTGGAACCGCGCACCCACCTCACGATAGATCGCGCACACTGCGAAAGGAGCGACTCCGCCCCCTTTCTCTCTGACCACGCCCCTTCTTTTGATCATTTCCACGCCCAGAAAGGCTGATGCAACTTTCATTCTCCAAGGGGAGGAGCCTTGGAAGCCTTTAAAATGGCGGCGTTGCTTCACACCCACCCATTTTTTACCATATATGGGCATCCTGTGCGTTGCCTAGTTACCCAACATCCTTTTGCTCATTTTTCCCCCTCCACCCACTTTTTAACTGATTTTTTTAAAAATAAATAAATCTTAATACATGTATTAAGACTAATATATGTATTAAGACTAATAAAAATGTTAGTCTTAAAGAAGATTATTTATTTATTTATTTATTTAAAATTGAATTCTTTATTCTCTTTAAGACTAACATTTCAACAATTGAATTCTTTATCCCTTTAAGACAAACGTTTTTATTTCTATATTTAAATTCCTTTATTTATATTTATTTAAATAATATATTTTTTATTTATACATTGGATAGGGTGGTATATAAATCTGTTAAATTAAATTAAATATGTATTTGCTTAAAGGCAAATAAATAAATTTGTGTATTTACATATATGTGAGAAAGATTGCATTCATGAGATATTTTTTATTATAATCCATTTTTTCAGACTCATGGAAGGTAATACTGAAGACAATGGTTTACTTATATTAATAACTAGCAGGGGTGCCCGGCTTTGCCCGGGCGTGTAATAATGGGGAAATTGGGTTGGATCCACAAAAGGCAATGCTAAAATAAGCCTGTTTGCTCTTAAGTGCCACAAAAATACTCTCATTTCCTTCTTTTTGTCACTCATGAGCCCATTGCAAGACACGGAGCTTTTAATAGCAGTTGCACCAGCGATGTTTACAACTTTCTAGTCATTGTTTGCATGACTCGGTTTGCAATGCTAGATTGACCAACCATGCTATCCATAATTGCAATGACCTGTGTAACATCAGTGGTGGAAGTCTTCGGTTCACACTGTTCAATCCCAGTTGGATTCTAGGGTATTCATGTTGAAACTGCATCTTACGCAGCTTCATCTTTCAAAAATGTACATTTCAAAACTCCGGCAGAAGAGAATTGGCTCGTGGTCATTCTTTTTAGCAAGCGCAACACAGGGCGAATGTACACTATGGCGAAAACACAACGTGGCAGGTCTAGTTGGCGGTGGCTGCTTATGTGGCTATCACGAGAAAAGGCTTTTGAAGAATTGGGTAATAGGGTAGAAGTCAAATATACCTTGAGCAAATAGATTTTGCTAATGGCTCTCCATGTGCTAAAACAGCCACCAAAACAGATGTTGCAATGCCGAACATAACCCTTATGCAAACCAAGGTCAACCTCAACTTTAGACATCCCAAACGTGTCTAATCTCTTGCTTGTGTTATCAAACAGGTTACACAATAACACACCAGGCAACATATCTGTGCTTCATTTGGGGCGGAGACTTCCCCATCGGCCACCGAGTCAACACCTCCCTTTTCCAGCTGATAGAAAAATTTATTTTTCCGCCGAGAAGAATTCGTGCCTGTTTTAAAATGCCGAGTCAACAAAAGCGAGATTGCATCTGACCTCAACCCCAGCCAGAAAATGTGCAGCTCGGCCCTCAGGGCAAAGCGAATTGTTGCGGCCGTTCTGGTTTTGACTGGCGCACATCCTTGCAGAAACAAGACAGATGTGTAAAATACAGCAATCGTCGCCTGGGCTCCTTGTCCTCGGATGCCCTTCTTAAAACGTGTGGCCTCCAGAGAAACTGGACTACAATGTCCATCGTGCCAAATGATGGTTGGAAATTCTGGGTAGTTGGAGTACGAGTACGACACATCTGGAGGCCTCGCAGCTGTGAAGATCTGTTTCGTTGACTCTTCTTCCTTTTCTCACCAGTGTGAAAGTTGATGTCTTTCTGGATTTGATGGGGTTGCAGTGACAGCTGTTACTCCATCAATAGTCATTGGATATCTTTGGTGCAAGCCCTGTTCTAACCTACTTCCTCGGGCATTGCCAGGATGAAACCATTATAGGACCTTGTTGCACAATGCTGTGAATTGTTGCCTTGAGTACGTTGGACCAAAATAGGATCGGAGAAGTAGACAATGATTAAATGCTCCTTAATCAGACAAAATCTCATTGTCAGCACCATGGTTTATTCGAGATCTGTGGTTCCCAATATGGAGTACGCACCATACCTGTCAAGTTTTGAATTTGGAAATAAGGGAAATTTCCCGGCAAATATGGGATACTTGACAGTTATGCTTATCCTGTGCTGCCCTCCAATGGCAGCAATAGAGCATTGCAGTCTAATTAATAAGGGATGACGGCGGGAAAGAGGGTAAAATAAGGGGTTTTCCTGGCCAATAAAGGATACTTGACAGTTATGCTTATCCTGTGCTGCCCTCCAATGGCAGCAATAGGGCATTGCAGTCTAATTAATAAGGGATGACGGCGGGAAAGATGATAAAATAAGGGGTTTTCCTGGCCAATAAGGGATACTTGACAGCTATCCTTATCCTGTGCTGCCCTCCAATGGTGGCAATAGGGCATTGCAGTCTAATTAATAAGGGATGACAGCGGGAAAGAGGGTAAAATAAGGGGTTTTCCCGGCCAATAAGGGATACTTGACAGCTATGGTACACACCCCACAGGAAAGCCATTTGATTATTATTTTTAAAAAATGGGGGGGCAACTCAAGAAAGAGTTAGACCAGGGCTTCTAAACCTTTTGAAGCCATGGGCCGGACCACCACCCCCTCTGACAGCTGAGAGGGCCAGTCTGGTGGTTCCCCTGCCATAAACACTGCCGTAAAATGCATCCGCGACTGTCATAAACGCATTTACAATAGCCACAGGTGCGTTTACGGCTATTGTAAAAAGGCATTTGCGGCAGCTGCGGGTGCATTTATGGCTGTCGTAAATGCATGGGCTTCCGGCGGCAGTGGCAACGCCGGCCACATGAAATGGTGCCACGGGGGCCATAAATTGAGAAACCCAAGAGTTAGACCAAGTTAATTGTCTTTAGGCTTCCTCCACGTGAACAGGAGTTCACTTTTTGAATAATAAGAATTATTATTATTATTGTTACCTGGGGCATCACGGACTTTAGAGATGTTTAGGTGGGGCATGGCCAAAAGAAAAAGGTTGGGAACCACTGATCTTTCTAATCTAGAGCAACCCCGGCTGATGTCGTCCTGCAAGCCACTGGGATGATGGGACTTTGAGTCAACAGGGTTGTCTGTCGCACATCTGGAGGAGGATGCTGGGGGGGGGGGGGCGGGGGGATGACATGGGACGATTCTTTCCATTGGATTCTGCTGATGGGCAAGCTTCCCCAGAAAAGGTTGCTCTCTTCTCTCCAGGCGTTGGATTACAACGCCCATCATCCACACTCAGGTGCTGAGATTCTAGGCAAGCATTATTTGTTTTAAAAAAAAATGCCGCGGACTCGGAAGAGAGTCATTAACCAATGAGAGGCACTCGTTTATATTATTATCTCTGTGCCCCCCCCCCTGACTCTTTTTCTTCCCCACCTCTGCTGCCGCTCTAGGCCGGCCATAGAGTGGTGTGCGGGGACCGTGCGTGGTGCGCATGCGCGGGCATCTCCTTTGCTTTCCCCCTGGCTTAATGTTGGGGTGCCCTTAATTTAAGTGGAAGGGAAATGGCCTCGGGGGTCTGTGGGGCTGGGTGTTGCTGCTGCTGTTGTGGGGAGAGGGACAGCCGCACCCCAGAGGAGCTGGCAAGTATAATCTTATTGTATTGCCCCTTTCCTTTCTTTTTTTAGTGCTTCCTCCAAATTAAAACAAAATATCACATTTCTTGCTTTTTTTATCCCCATGCTTATTGCTACCTTGATGCAATAAAGCAACGGTGTTGCAATGCTTTGCACAATGAAACAGCAATGTGTCAATAAAACTGAGGGGGGTTTCTGTGGCTGCTGCTTAGTTTCGTATTCATTACTTGCCTGTATTGCTTTAGCAATAATAATAATAATAATAATAATAATAATAATAATAATAATAATAATAATAATAATAATAATAATAATAATAATAATAATGGGAAGAAACAGTTATAATGACATGGGTCCCCCACCCCACTGCAGAGAGAAGGACTTCCAAACACGTGTCTGCCACACAAGGGCAAATAACAAAGAAAGCCAAATTCACACATACAACCCATCAATTTGCACTCCAGAGATTTATTTTTAAAAAGGAGCATGCAAAATGTCATGATAGAGCAATGCAATGCAGTGGAACCTCGTTTAACAAATTTAATGCGCTCTGGGGGGGGGGGGCTTTTGTACTATGAAAACTATGTAAAGCGAATTTCCCACAGGAATGCATCGAATGCCATTTCCCGTAGGAATGCATTGAAAAACAAAACTTGTTAACCAAAACGCGGTTTTTCATAGGAATGCATTGAATGCAGTTTCCCATAGGGATGCATTGAATGCAGTTTCCCATAGGGATGCATTGAATGCAGTTTCCCATAGGGATGCATTGAATGCAGTTTCCCATGGGGATGCATTGAATGCAATTTCCCATAGGAATGCATCGAAACCCAATTAATCCATTCCGGAGGGAAAAAAATTGTTAACTGAGCCACTATTTTCTATGGATTTCCTTTTGTTATGTGATTTTTGTGTGTGTGTGTGTATTAAGCAAACCGTTTGTTAAGCAAAGTTTCACTGTAATACTATTTATATTAATCTTGGGGGTGTTTAAGTTCTTATCTGGCTACGGTAATTATTATTATGTTGTTTTATTCCTCGGAATGTGGGAGTATATTAATTTATGTATGAATGGATGGATTGGTTAAGTGAGTGAGTGAGTGGATGGATGGATGAGTGAGTGAATGGACTTCTATACTCCATATCTGGCAGGTATTCCCAATCTGGGAGGTGTACATGGTCAATAACGAACATAAAAATAATAATAAAATACAAACCCACCCAGCAGACACATATATTTTAAAAAATACATCTCGAAATGTTTAACTTCCATACCAAAAAGCAGGACTGCAGTGGCTCAAACGGTTAAAACACTGAACTTGATGACTGGAAGGTCAGCAGTTCAAGGCCCGAGTGCTGCACGACGGAGTGAGCTCCTGCCGCCTGCCCCAGCTCCTGCCAGCCTAGCAGTTCGAAAGCAAACAGATTGCGAGTAGATAAAGAGGTACCACTTCGGCGCGAAAAGTAGCAGCGTTACCTGATCCTCTCGTCCCTGCCTGGCCTTTGCCTGAACGGAAGGCCTCTTATTTTGCTTCCCAGACCATCCTTGGCGAAACAGAAGAAGAGGAAGATGAGATTTTACCCCGGAAGGACTACGAGGTGAGTGTCCGAGGCCTTGGCTTGAAAAGGTTTGGGAACCCCTGGCCTAGTGAGACCTTTATATTTTAAAAATGTTTTTTCTATTTTTCTACTCTTCTCCTTTTCACTTCTTTTTTTTAAATAATAAAACTTTGAACTTTTTAGGAAGACCCATCACTTTTGAGAGGCACGGGTTGGTAGGAGTCGTCCCACCCCACCCCACCCCCGGGTTGCCTTATGTAAGAAGGCTAGCCTGTCCTACCTGTCCTGGTTGTCGTTGAAGCCGAATCAACCAAGGAAGGGGGAAACCTATCCAGGATTTCTCTAGCTCTGGAAAGTGATTCTAAGGGCCCTGAAGTGGGAAAGGTGGTTTCCTAAAGGGTAAATAGAGTCACAAGGGACGGAAAGAGTCCCCTGCCACGTGACCACGGAAATGTCTGCAGACGCAGATCACATTGGCTCTTGGGCTATATACAGAGATGAGCACCAAACCCTAGAGTTGGATACAACTGGCTTTCGAGCAAGGGAGGATGTGACTTAAAGAGGTTCATCTTCATCTCTAAAGCCAAAGGTTTCTTATTTTATCTTCTAGAACAGGGGGTTCTCAACATATGGCTTGGGGGCCGGATGCGGCCCACAACACCATCTCATGCGGGCCACCCCACACCCAGAAGTGCCATGTGTGGCATGTAGGGCAAAATGCTTTCCGGATGTCCCTCTTTACATCTTTCCCTGTTTTCTGCCCTCCCAGAGTTTGGATTACGATCGATGCATCAACGAGCCGTACTTGGAAGTCCTGGAAAATCTTGACAGCAAGGTAAGGAGAGGATGATGACGGGGGAGAGAGACCATCATCTGCAGCTGCTTTGGAACTGCTGCCTCCTCTTTGGAGGGCCTCGCGACTTTTCCTGGGAGTTGCCGGAAAACATCTGGGAACATCTCTAGGTCTGGAAACCTTTAGTTGGATTGAAGCAGAGAAGTATTGGCTTCTTGTGCCGTATCTGATTCCGAATATAGGCGATCGTCATGGCGATCAGCCATGAAGACTGTCCTGAGATTATAATGCCGTGGCCTTTCATCTTGTCTTCCGCATCGCAGCGGGACACCCATAGTACCACTGATCCAGTTCCGTGCATCACTTTCTGGCCCTGAGCCCTTTTGGCACGCAAAGTCCTCATCATCCCCAGGCTAGGTTGGATGAAGCTTCTGCCCTCCATCAACAGCAGGGGTTCCCAAACTAAGGCCTGTGGGCTGCATCCCATCTGTGGCACCATTTTATATGCCCCCCACCCCTCCAAGGGCATTTGAGAAACAGAATGACCACCCACCCCCCTTTGAAGCTGTTGGGACAAAATGACCACCCCTGTCATGCAGGCAGAGCAAAATGGCTGTCCAGCCCTCAAAGCTGACTGAGAGAGCGTGACCCGGCCCCCCGGCTTGAAAAGGTTGGGAACCCCTGATCAAGAGGGATTCAAGTAGGATTTAATCCACTTGGGGACCATCACCCTACCCTGTGGACTTTGGCACCCAAAGGCCATTAATCCATAAGGTTGTCAGGATAGTTAACCGCCACCTGACACTCAGCGTTGATTCACTTAGGCAGTAGGGTCTACTCTATGACCATAGCAGGAGTACCTGGCCAGACTTACGAGAAGTGATTTGCCAAACTAAAAATAAATAAAAAATATAGTACAAATACAAGAAACTGATTTCGGCGAAGCGGTGAGGTTTGGAGATCTGATTGTTTTAATGTGAAAAATAATACCAATAATGTTGCGTTGACGATTCCAGGTTTTGTAGGCGGACAATCAGTTTTGAAGTCTTAAAACTGCAGCATTTACAAAATCTGCTGATTCCAGGCTGCGTCTTTTTCACTTTCTCCCCCCCCCCCCAGAAAAGCCAACGCTACGAAGCTGTAAAATGGGTGATGGTCTTTGCCATCGGGGTCTGTACGGGAATGGTAAGACGCATGCTTGCCTCATTTCTTGCATGATCGATGCATGCTTTATGGCTTGATCCAGAGAAACGGGATGTAGGAATTGAAGGGTTTTTTTATAATGTTTTTTAAATACAAAAATAACGATAAATACACGTTGCAGAAAAGAATAAGGCAATAAACAAATAAACAAACAACAAAAATGCTATACAATATGCGAAAATACAATGGACCCTCGCTTAACACAAAATGCGCATAACAAAAGGAAATCTATAGAAAATACTGGCTCGGCTAACAATTTTTTAAAATGGATTAATTGCTTTTCAGTGCATTCCTATGGGAAATTGCATCCAGTGCATTCCTATGGGAAATTCGCTTTACAAATTTTTCGTACTACAAACAGTCCCGGAGAATGCATTAAATTTGTTAAGTGAGGGTCCACTATTGCAGAACGATACTTCTGGTTCTTTTATTTTCTTTATTCTGTCGTCAGTATAATTTGTAATTTATCCTTTCACCCCAAAATGACATTTGTTCTTGGCCTGGCTTCTTTCCTTTCCCTTTTATCAATGCATAGTCAAGAAACTTTCCCCATATTTCCCTAAAATTTGATTTCTTTAAAATCCTTTTTAAAAAAATACTTTTAATTCTAGTGTTAATTTATCGTTTATTGCCATATTCCACATTCCATCGTACCATTCTTCTAATTCTATTTTACTATCCGATTTCCATTTCCTAGCTATGACTAATCTCATTGCGGTTACCAAATTACAAATCATATATTTCTTGATATATTTTAGTACCCCGTTTTTAACTTCTCTTCCCTTTGCTGTTCTATGCTGGTCTTTGGACCGTAATAAAGATTTGATTTGATATTTCTTGAAGGTTTTTAGAAGCAGGATAAAATGTAGATTTCTCACTTGCAATTCTTTCTCCTCTTTCTCAGGTCGGCCTCTTTGTGGATTTCTTCGTACGCCTTTTCTCGAGGCTCAAGTTCCACATCGTACAGAACTGTATCCTTCGTGTGTGTTTTATTGATCCCACTTAATGTGAAGTTTTTTCCGGAATCATCCAGCTCTGGACTCTTAGTCTGCAAAGCCCTGGGCGTGCTTTTCAGCGTGGCTAAACGGAAGGACGTGAAAAAGCTTTGTGAATGTGTCTTTATAGGAGAGAAATCCTTATTTTGTCGGTCGGTAGACTTTTTAAATTCCGCTTCATCTGAAAAGACTCTTAGAACGGCTGTTGTGGAATCAGGTAGACACAGCACTAGAGGAAAGCGAGACGAGGAAGGAGGAGGAAAGAGGCTGGGGGAAAGGCACCGATCTTTTAGCCAGGCTGGAGAAACGGGCAGACTTTCCTTCCCAGTTACCTCTGTCGAGCGTCCGATATTGGAAGTCAGGCTGCAAAACGATAAAGCTGGCGGTACCCATTTCCTTGACTCGACCCTTGCAGCGGTTGAGGAGTGCAGTGAGAAAGGCTGTCTCGCGGTTTCTCTTCTGGAGCTGCTAAGCTTTAACCTCACCTTCATCTTCTTGGCCAGCCTCCTCGTCCTGATCCAGGTAAAGCTAAGCCGCCGACTCAGCCAATGCTGAGGTTAATATTGAGTTGTGCTGCGCAGCAGAGGAGAATATTTGTTTTCATGTGTGCAGTCGCCTGCTGCTGGTGTCAGCTCGCCCTAGCTGCATTGTCTAGTATTCCCAGGTACAGCAAGCTGGACAAGCAGCCAGGGTTACACAGCACGCTTCAGCCTGTCTTTGCCAAACCCTGTTGCCGTCACCACACATCTGCCACCTGAAGCCCCATTCTTGCCCACCGCCTAAGAACAGGGCCGGTTGCAAATTGTGGATTTCCCTCTCTCTTTGCAGCCCGTGGCTGCCGGTTCTGGGATTCCCGAGATCAAGTGCTACTTGAACGGCGTGAAGGTTCCCGGGATCGTTCGGCTCCGGACTTTGGTCTGCAAAGCCCTGGGGGTGCTTTTCAGCGTGGCTGGAGGTAAGAGACCCTCCGTGGGCATCTGCCGTGGCTTTTTAAAATAATATATATTCTGGGTTGCTTATCCTCTGAGACCCCAAATGTGTGTTTTTACAGGCCTTTTTGTCGGGAAAGAGGGCCCTATGATTCACAGCGGTGCCATTGTTGGGGCGGGTTTACCCCAGGTGAGCAAAAGTTCTGCCCCGATTCTGGATCAACAAAGCCAGCAATATTTCCTTGAAAATGCATTTATTAGTTTCTATTTCTACTGAACTCAGTGTGGCATTTAGGGTTAAACTTGTGCCCCGGTTTTCTCCTGACAACAACACCCTGACATGGTAGGCCATGCTGAGAAAGAGAATGAGTAGCCCAAAGCCAGACAGAAAGTTTAATTGATTTGCATTGAGGTTTGAAACAGAACTTCCCAAGTTCTGGTCTGGCACTTTGACCGCTACAAAGGACCAGCTGTGAAGTCCAAATGTCAAACCTTAAACTTGTCTCTGGCTTGATTCTCTTGCAATTTTATTCATTAATTCAGCCAATTATTTCGATTTCTATCGCCGCACCCTCACCGAAGTGACTCCGGATGGCTTACAATCAACCATAAAAACAATCAAGTATAGAAACATCTTTACGGCAATTAATATCATAAAAATGTTTAATGTTTATATAGCCATTAAAATGCCCTCCCAACAATCACAATACGTTAAAACTAAAACCCAAGTGGGCTTTCATATAAGCCAGCCAGCCAATCCCAACCCATCCCAATCAACCCAACCCAACCCAACCCAACCAATCAACACCCACCCCAACCAACCAACCAACACCCAACCATCCAAGTCAAATTCAACCCAACCCAACCAAGGTTAATCCCAACCCAACCAACTCAACCCACCAAATTCAAACCAACCAACCAACCAACATCCAACCCAACCAACCAAGTCCAACCCATCCAATCAAGCCCATCACAATCCACCAACCCTAACCCAACCCAACCAACCAATCATAACATTTGGTAAAACAAAAGCCAGAGCAGCTGGGGAACTCCACCTGTGGGGAAAATTGTAGATAAAATAGCAATCTTATGACTATATAGCTATTGTCTTGCTTAAATAAAGGAATCCTTTGGCATTCTGCTTTGTAATTTAATTTTCTCTCTTCCCTTTAGTTCCAGAGTATCTCTTTAAGGAAAATCCGGTTTAACTTCCCCTATTTCCGCAGCGACAGGTACGAGGCCGAGTTAACGGGTATAAGTAGGGACTTGTGGGTAAATGTTGCCCAACCTTGTGGAGTTTGCTTGCAATGTCTTGCTTTAAAACTGCAAGGTTGGCAGGAGTTGGGACAGAGAGACGGGAGCTCACTCCGTTGTGCAGCACTCGGGTCTTGAACTACTGACCTTCCGGTCGTCAAGTTCAGTGTCTTAACCACTAAGCCACCGTAGTCCCCATTTAAAGCACATTGGTATCAATGGATTGGAAAGGAATGTACAACAGTGTCCTACCTATTCCTGGTTTAGTATATAGTTAGTACCTCAGTTAACAAACGGCTCGGTTAACATCAAAATCACATAACAAAAGGAAATCCATAGAAAACAGTGGCTTGGTTTACTGATTTTTTTCCAGAACGGATTAATTGGTTTTCAATGCATTCCTATGGGAAAATGCATTTCGGTTAAAGTATTTTGGTTTTCAATGCATCCCTATGGGAAATTGCATTTCTATGGGAAATTGGGTTAAAGTAATTTTCGCTGTAAGAAACGTCCCGGAGAACGTATTAATTACGTTAACCGAGGTTCCACTTGTATAAGATAAGCTTCCGCGAATAGGCCTAGTCCCTTTTCAAGGCACCCGGGTTGGTGGATAACTTCTTGTAGCAGGGAGTTCCGCTGTCTCTGGAATCCCAACTTTCCCTACGACGTTTCTTTCCTCCATTCTATCCTCTCTGTTCTTTTTTCCCCTCTTTCCCCAGGGACAAAAGGGACTTTGTCTCCGCGGGAGCCGCGGCCGGGGTGGCCGCCGCTTTCGGGGCGCCCATCGGAGGGACCCTCTTCAGCTTGGAAGAAGGCTCTTCCTTCTGGAACCAGGGGCTCACCTGGAAGGTGGTAAGCACAAAAGCCCAGGTTTCATTCCCCTACTTAAAATGGGGGGATCCAGGGTCCGAATCAGGGCCAAAGAGCATGAGGTTAATCCAGGGACGGAGCCGACCCAAGACTTTTTGCCACCCGAGGCCAGGGGCACTATTCAGAGTTCAATCTTTCTCCGCTTTGGCATTGGGGAAGCGTCCACCACCGCACCAGGTTAGATTAGGTGAGCCAAGCCACAGACTTTTTCTCTCCTATGCCGTGCTGCCGTCCCCTAAACAGTGCAGCCTGAGGTCTTGTTCTTCACTTTGCCTTACAGTAGCACGGGCCCGGTTGAATAGACCAAGCGCAGCCAGCCAGGTTGACCCTTGAAAGGGGCTGACCAGATCCGCCCCACTGTATCTGGTTCTGGTGTCTTGACCCATAACTATTGGCTGAAACTTATCCAATTGGGACATTGAGAAAAACAGGGGGGCAAATATGAACCCCAAAACCTCGTTTGGTCAACCATCAAAATACTTTTCCTTCCTTCCTTTCTTTTCTAGCTCTTTTGCTCCATGGCTGCTACTTTCACCCTAAACTTCTTCCGCTCTGGGATCGGGTTCGGTAGCTGGGGTGCATTTCAGCTCCCCGGATTGCTGAATTTTGGAGAATTCAAGGTACGCTTGACTGAAACCTGCTCTAGTTTGTCTTTGTGGTTTACTAACAGTCACACCAAAATATATTTAAAGAGGAGCTATATGGCTATGCAAGCATAGTTCTACAACTAGAAAGTTAAGGGATTATCAGTGTTTAATTAGAAGGTTTTAAAGGGTTTCAATTTTAACTGTGTTTTTAATCGTGCAATGATTGTTGTTCTGTTATAACAGCTCATTGTATTCTTAATCCTGTTGGCATTTTGAACTACATCCCACCCTGGCCACATAGAAATGAATGAAGGATGGGGTATGTATAGAAAGAAAGAAAGAAAGGCTTTTAATCGAAGGAAGGAAGGTTTTTAATCTCAGATAGAAAAATGAAGGGTAGAATATATTGCCAATGTCTGAACATTAGGAATTTTTACTTTATTTCTCTCCGTTGCCAATATGGTTTTTGTTTCTGGTGTATATATGTATTTTTTTTAAAAAATTGTGACTTTTTAATGTGTGAGCTTTCTGTTGCTAGCCACTTGGAGTAGGAAAATCTCCAAATGCGCGGGGTATAAATATAATAAATAAAATAATCTATATCTATAAAACAGAGGTGTGGTCTTGTATGTGCTCCAAAGGCTCCCACACCCCTGAACCGATCCCACTGAAATTTGGCACATACGTATCTTGGGCTGGAGAGATCAGCACTGTGGGGGTCACAAGCCCCATGGGGGGCGTATGCCCCCCAAATTGCATCCCAATTGAGCTATACAATGTATGTGTTTCCCAGTGATGTAATTGGCTGATGTCATAGTCCCAGGTAGGTTGAGATTGTGACATCATCTGACTAGCTCAGCTGGAGCCCTCTGAGCTCAGCTGTGGTTTTCACAGTAGGTGGAAGGCAAATGGGCATGTGAGATCAGCACTGTGGGGATCACAAGCCCCATGTGGGGGTGTATGCTGTTGAGCACTGCTGTTGGAGACTTCTGGTCCGCCAGGTGGCTGGACACATGTATGGGAAGGATAAGGGTGGTAAGTAACCATCGACAGAGAAGCAGGACAAGTGAGGGAAGAGAGAGACGGAGGAAGGGAGGCAGGAGTGACCCACTCCTGGCCTATGTTAAAGAAAAGGAAAACCCAAGCAGTTGGCTGGACACATGTATGGGAAGGATAAGGGTGGTAAGTAACCATCGACAGAGAAGCGGGACAGGTGAGGGAAGAGAGAGACGGAGGAAGGGAGGCAGGAGTGACCCACTCCTGGCCTATGTTAACGAAAAGGAAAACCCAAGCAAAGCCGGGTAATCAGCTAGTAAGTAATAAAATATAGGTGGGGTATGTATAGAAAGAAAGGCGTTTTAAGAAAGAATGAAAGATTGAAGGATTTTTTTGGAGTGGGTATAAAGACACTCTGTATACAGGTCCCACGCAGCACCCTCAGTATTTCAGGGAATATGGTCTGAGCTTCACTGTGGATGCCTGAAACCACAGATAACAATGAACCCTCTATGTTGCATTGCAGAGACAGCAGCCTCTAGTTGCTAGCTCTGGTAATGTGCCATAGAAATACATAATGTATTTTAGGGTTTTAAAAAATTGAATATTTTTAGACCTGTGGATGACTGAAATCGTGGATACTGAACTCACAGGTATGAGAAACAGCATGTACTGCTGTTGCTAGAGGTGCACTTTTGCTCAACTTTGTTTTTGCTTCTTTCCCCCGCTCTTCTTGCCCGTCTCCTTCTCTCCTGTCAGTGCTCTGAGTCGGATAAAAAATGCCACCTCTGGACAGTGGTGGACCTGGGTTTTTTCATCCTCATGGGGGCAGTGGGCGGCATCCTCGGTGCCATGTTCAACTGCATCAACAAGAGGCTGGCAAAGTACCGCATGAGAAACGTGCACCCGAAACCCAAGCTGGTCAGGTAACCTCTGCCGCTTTATTTTCCTTATAAGCAAAAGATAAATCAACAGGCTTAAAATATGTATAGAATTAGCAATTCCCTGGTACGGGAAGATGTATTTCATTGCCACATTTCGGGAGGGCGTCTTTTGGAGCCTGACTCTAGCCACAGAGTTTGGGAAGAGAAGGCTTGTTGAGAGAGACAGTCACAGACTGTGCAAAGCTGAAGGCAGTAGGGAACGGAAGACCAAATGTGAGATGGGTTAAGTCCATGAAGGAAGCCACAACTTTGAGTTTGACAAGAGAGATGTTTTTGAGAGGACATTTTGCAGGAGGATTGTA
The DNA here is from genome assembly GCA_035047305.1 of Bradypodion pumilum. Classification (NCBI taxonomy): domain Eukaryota; kingdom Metazoa; phylum Chordata; class Lepidosauria; order Squamata; family Chamaeleonidae; genus Bradypodion; species Bradypodion pumilum. Next base: position 14,430,059 of record JAWDJD010000016.1, read on the forward strand.
TCTAGCAGAGGGTGACCTTCCCATGTGGTTCTTTTTTAATTTAATTATTTTAATTGGTATTTTCTCCCTTGCAGGGTCTTGGAGAGCCTCTTGGTGTGTCTCACGACCACCGTTGTGGTCTTCGTGGCTTCTATAGTTCTTGGCGAATGCCGGCCACTCTCTTCGGCCAATCATGGGACAAACAGCTCTCTTACCCTCCAGGTAAGGGAATGCGGTGGCTTAGTGATGAAGATTAACTTGATGGCCGGAAGGTTGGCAGGTCAGTTCGAGACCCGAGTGCTCCATTACAGAGTGAGTTTCTGTCTCTGACCCAGCTCCTGCCAACCTAGCAGTTCAGTAGCAAGAAATTGCAAGTAGATAAATAGGTACCACTTCGGTGGGAAGATAAACAGCATTCTGTGCACTCCGGTGTTTAGTCCTGCCTGCCTCATGTCAATGGAAACATCTGCAGGCACAGCGCTGGCTCTGATGAGCACTGAACCCTAGAGTCGGATATGACTGGCTTTCGAGCAAGGGCTACCTTTACCTAAGAGAGAGGTTGGAAATCTACTAAAGATGTTTTGTTTTTGCTTTTTTAGGATTTTGAAGAAAATACCTTAAAAATGCCGTCTGTATTTAACTGATTTTCCTATAGAATGTTTAAGCAAGCATTGATCGATCCTTCTTACTAAGTTTAGGTTGGAATCTCAGTTTGATCTAATGTTTTAATTTAAAAACGGGTCCCTTCTTTTAGATTTACTTAAATCTAAGGGTTCCCCACCCCTCGACTAATTGCAATGTGTGTGGGATTTCCAGGATTCTTCATCCGACGAGGTGAATTCGAGCATCAAGACCTTTTTCTGCCCCAACAATACTTACAACGACATGGCGACGCTCTTTTTCAACCCGCAAGAGTCGGCGATTTTGCAGCTTTTCCACCAAGAAGGTAGGACGGGGTCCGGGCTGCGGCGGGAAATTTGTAGGGAAAACATCTGGCTGGCTTCAAACGAACCTCCTATCTTTGTGAGCTGGAGCTTTGTAAATGGGCCAGATCTGGTGCTATTTCATGTGGCCCTCCACCCCTCCAAGGGCATCTGAGAAACACAATGGCCACTCCCTTTGAAGCTGCTGGGACAAAATGGCCACCCCCATTGTGCAGGCAGTGCAAAACGGCCATCCGGCCCTCAAAGCTGACTGAGAGCGCGTGACCTAGCCCCCAGCTTGAAAAGGTTGGGAACCCCTGGTCTAAAGCCCCCATTCTCCTTGGCATATCTCTGGTAGACCCCAAAATCCAGATGTTTAGATGGGCATCATCGGCCCATCTAAAGAGCTTTAGATATCTGTGTGTAAGAGCTTGAAAAAGTTACTTTTTGGGTGGGGTAACTGTTCCCTTCCAATTGACATGACCAAGACCATCACCAGTTCAGAGGATTCTGGGGTTTGTAGTCCAGAAAAGTATATTTTCTAAGTTCTGCCCAGGGTGGTTTCATTAGTTAAAACGGAGAGTTTAGGGCTTTGCAGTGGTTGGTTGAAGGGGGGTGGAGCATTTGTGGGAAGGGCGTGGTCTTTTCCTTTTAGGGGCGGAACTGGTATTTTACGGGATATAAATGTTCCTGGATGGGCGTGGCCTTTCTTTGGGGGCGGAGCTCCGGTGTTTTACTCGGTGGGGCTTTTGCAGGAAAGGCGTGGCCTTTTCTTTTAGGGGTGGAGCTCTGGTGTTTTACGGGGTGAGCTTTTGCAGGAAGGGCGTGGCTTTTCCTTTTAGGGGCAGGACTTTGTTGGGGTGCTATGGAGATTTCATTTCCCCCTTTTCCCCTTATCTCACAGGTACTTTCAGCCCGGTTACCCTCTCTCTGTTTTTCCTCTTCTACTTCTTACTCTCCTGTTGGACCTACGGGATTTCCGTGCCCAGCGGACTCTTCGTCCCGTCGCTGCTTTGCGGGGCCGCTTTTGGACGCCTGGTGGCCAACCTCTTGAAAAGGTGCCTTTGCTTTACATCCCCAAATCTTTTGGGCCCTCTTTGTCCCGCCAGTTCCTGACCTCTCTCTCCTCTCCTAGTTATATCGGTCTGGACCACATCTATTCTGGGACCTTTGCCCTGATCGGAGCCGCAGCCTTCCTCGGCGGGGTCGTCCGCATGACCATCAGCTTAACCGTCATCCTGATTGAGTCTACCAACGAGATCACCTACGGGCTTCCCATCATGGTCACCCTCATGGTGAGTCAATTTGGGGTCAAATTGCACAATCCAGGATTTGCATGTAAAGTTACACCATCAGCCTGTCTGTTATGCCGATCGAATCCACCAATGAGATCACCTATGGGCTTCCCAGCATGCTCACACTCATGGTGAGTCACTTTGGGGTCAAATTACACAATCCAGGATTTGCACATAAAGGCTGTGCCATCAGCCTTATGCATTATATTGTCCCCAGGACAGTCTTCATGGCTGATCGCCATGAAGATCACCAATATTCAGATTCAGATGTGGAAGAAGAAGAATTTTATCACTCTTTTAACTCTGAGCAGGTTTTGGGACATAATAAAGATTTAATTTGAGTTTCTCTTTATTTCCCCAGGTAGCCAAATGGACTGGCGACTTTTTCAACAAGGGCATTTACGACATTTACATCAACCTGCGTGGGGTGCCATTGCTCGAATGGGAAACCAAGACGGAGATGGACAGGTGATATTGAAGGCAGCAGGTTTTAGCTGGCATTAAAACCAAACAAGCTTGCTGTTATTTTTCTACGGGCAATCTAAGAAATGTAATTGGCAATTTCTACCTAGGCTAGATTGTTGACGAAGGATAACATTGATCCCCTGCCTTGTTGCATTTTCAGTTGATCGGCTTTACCTTGCCTTTTAATGAAGGATATATTTCTTTGTGGGGACTGCAGTGGTTTAGTGGTTAAGACGCTGAACTTGATGGCTGGAAAGTCAGCAGGTCAGCAGTTTGAGACCCAAGTGCTGCATGACAGAGTGAGCTCCCGTCGTCTGCCCAAGCTGCTGCCAACCTAGTGGTTTGAAAAGCAAAAATAAATGCAAGTAGATAAATAGGTATCACTTCAGTGGGAAAGGTAATAGCATTCCAGTGTCTAGTCATGCCTGCCACATGACCATAGAAACATCTTCAGATGTAGACAGTGCCAGCTGTTTGGCTGTTGAGTGAGATAAGCACCCTAGAGTTGGATGTGACTGGCTTTTGAGCAAGGGAGACCTTTACCTTTGCTCTATTTCTTTATAAGCTAATGGTTCGGTGTCCGGAATGGGCTGCTGCACCCCTTGACCAAACCCCATGGGATTCAGCACACACGTACCTTGCGCACATGAGCAGGTCACTGTCGGGTTCCCGAAGACCATTGGGGGGGGGGTTGCCCCCTAAATTAATCTGCAAAGGGGGGTATATTTGACAGGAGGGTTTGTGTCTGCCTCAGTGCTAGGCCAACTAGGTGGGATTGTGATGTCTTCGCCAGGCTCACATCACAGGCCCACCACTGGCCAGTGGGTTTCCCATGCAACAGTGGCACTCAGCTAGCTGGGTTGGGACTACCCGGACGAAGCCGGGCACCCCTGCTAGTATATTAATAAAGCATTCACTTTTAATTCTTTCTATTTAAGCACCTTTTTAAAGGTGGCGAAACCAACCGTAAATTAAGTCAGCATCTACACAAATCCTTCTAAAAACCTGTATTTTTGGGGGGGGGTTGTCTCAGACTAAGAGCAAGTGATATCATGGAGCCCAACCTGATGTACGTCTACCCACACACCCGGATCCAGTCCCTCGTGAGCATTCTCCGCACGACAGTCCATCACGCCTTCCCAGTGGTGACGGAAAACAGGGCCTACGAGAAAGAGTTCATGAAGTGGGACCAACTCATTAGCAACAACATCAAGTTTAAGGTAGGGAGAAATGCTTGGCTAATTGTTTTCCATAATTGAGATAGACAGGCTCTCCTCGTTTGGCACAATCTTGGTGAAAGAGTTTTGGATTAATTTAATTCGTGGTATGAAGATGGGTGGATAGATCAATGAATGAATGAGGCTGAGTAGATGGATGAGAATGAATGAATGAGTGATAGAGGATGAATGAATGAGGATGGATGAATAAATAATAATAATAATTTCATGTCAGAGATTACTCTAGGTTGAAATGATTTTTGATGGAGAAACTCTGCTCAGGGGACGCCTGAATGAGGCTCCGTTCATGTCCCCAAGTATAGCCCTCGTGTATCGAAACCTGACCTTCCAGTCTCCAGCTCAGCGTCTTAACCACTAAGCGATCAGGGGAAGCTGCAGTGAGTGAGTGAGTGAGTGAGTGAAAGAGGATGAATAGATGAGGATGGATGGATAGATGAATGAGTGAAAGAGGCTAAATGAATGAGTCAATGAGGATGGATGGATGGTTGAGTGAAAGACTGAATGAATGAGGATGGATGAATGAATAAATGAATGAACAAAAGGGGCTGAATGAATAAATGAGGATGGATGAATGAATGAGCGACAGAGGCTGAATGAATGAATGAGAATGAAGATGGATGGAAGAATAAATGAGGGTGAATGAATTAATAAGAATGAAGGAAAATGGATGGATGGATGGGTGAGTGGGTATGAAGGAGGAAGCTATGGATGGATGGATGTAAAAGAGGAAGGGATGGATAAATGAATGAATGAATACTTGTGTATTCAGATATAAAACTGTTTTCGTGGTACACTCCTGTAGACAAGTTTTATCGAACTGATGTCTCCTACGAAAATTGATAGAGGATTTTCTCTGTGGGGAGGGCTGATTTTCTTTCTCCCCCTGGCTAAAGGGTGTCTCCTCTCCCCCCATCCCAGAAATCCAGTATCCTCACCCGGGCCGGTGAGCAACGCAAACGCAGCCAGTCCATGAAATCCTACCCCTCCAGTGAGCTCCGTAACGTTTGCGACGAACACGTCGCGGCCGAAGAGCCTTCGGAGACAGAGGACATGCTGCAACAGATGCTGGAGCGGAGGTGAGCTCAGGGTGGGCTGGGGCACAGGAGACATGGGTTCAAATCCCTGCTCGGCCATAGGGGAGGTGACAATGGACAGTTCCTTGAAAAGCCTGTTGGGTCCAAGTTGAGTCAGAAGCACCTTGATTGCATTTAATGTAGGATGTCCATAATTGAGTGTGTAGCCCTTTAGTTGTTATTGAACTTCCAGTCCTATCATCCATGTACAACGTAGGCGATTAAGGGAGAGATTTTCCAAATTATTCACAGTAATCAAGACCTTCCGTTTCTCGCAGGTACACCCCGTACCCGAATCTTTACCCAGACCAGTCACCGAGCGAAGAGTGGACCATGGAGGAGCGATTCCGGCCACTGACCTTTCACGGCCTCATCCTGCGCTCGCAGCTCGTTACCTTGCTTGTGCGGGGCGTCTGCTATGTGGAGAATCAGTCGGTGAGTTAGCGGTGGAATGACAGTGGTGACCTCCACTCTCCCTGTCTCAGTTGGGTTGGCCAAAGGTTCTTGGCTGGATGAGTCATCCTTAAGAGGGAAAATGTGTTGCGCGTCAGCTTTGTTTGTTTCTGAGTCTTATCTGGAAGATGAGAGATGCCTGGCTTTGTAATTATTTCCTCATGCTGACAACTTCTCATTAGGGAATACACAGGGTTGGGTTTGGTTGGGTTGAGTTGGGGGGGTGGGTTGGATTGGGTTGAGTTCGTTGGTTCATTGAATCCATCCATAGCTATATCCATCACTACATCCATCTATTGCTACCTCTTTTCCATCCATCTATCCATCCAATGCTTCCTCTTTTCCATCCATCCAATTCTTCCGCTTGCCATCCATCGATCCATCCAGTGAAAATTTGCCACTCTGGGTGGTTTCCATAACAATAAAATAATCGGAAAAGCTGAACGATAGATTAATACTTATTAACGAACGCAGATATTTCTATCCTAGTTTCTGTATAGAGATCTCAGCTTGGTTTGGCCAATGTAAACACCAAAAAAGGCTATGTTCAGGGGTCCGCTACGTTGTGGGTCAGAATTGAATTATGGTTCTGCAGCCCCCAAAGCCGGATTGATTGATCTTTCCTTCCCATAGAGCGCCAGCCAACCTCGTCTCTCCTACGCGGAGATGGCCGAAGATTACCCCCGCTACCCTGATATCCATGACTTGGATCTGACACTGCTGAACCCCAGAATGATCGTGGTAAGGGGCTAACTTGGCATCCTTGGGCGGAGGGGGGGGAGACATAGTAAAGGTCACCCTTACTCAAAAGCCAGTCATATCCGACTTCTAGGGTGCAGTGCTCAGTTTGGGGCCCGAGTGCTGCACAATGGAGTGAACTCTTGATTGTCAGATAGCTTAGGTGTGAAGTGTTTTACAATAGTTATGATATTGTGATTATTTTAATATTTTTTTCACTAATGCTGCTTTTAATATTGCAACGATCTGTCGATTGACAAATAAATGTTTTGACTTTTGGGTAGGACGTCACGCCTTATATGAACCCTTCCCCTTTCACCGTCTCACCCAACACACATGTCTCCCAAGTGTTCAACCTCTTCCGGACGATGGGTTTGAGGCATTTGCCAGTGGTAAACGCAGTCGGCGAGGTGAGTAGCCGCAACCCTATAAAGAGGGCTTTGAAATACTTGCTTTTATCTAGAAACTTAGTTGTAAAGCTCCTGAAATGTGCGTTGGCTCAAGTGGCTAAGACGCTGACCTCAAAGACTGGAAGGTCAGAGTTTGAGACCTGAGTATTGCTTGACGGAGTGAGCTCCCGTTGTCTGTCCCCAGCTCCTGCCAACCTAGCAGTTCGAAAGCAAGAAATTGCAAGTAGATAAATAGGGTGGTGGGAAACGTAACAGCATTCCACGTACTCCAGTGTCTAGTCATGCCTGCCAAGTGTCCATAGAAATGTCGGCAGAGGCCATAAACAGATGAGCACTGAACCCTAGAGTCAGATACTACTGGCTTTCGAAAGTGGGAAAATATCCCAGATGGGTGCCATAAAAACTTGGTTAATTAATGCTAAGGATTGAAGGCAAGTTTGCTTTTCCGCATGTTTACTGCCCAGCCCTTAAACTGCTGTCCTGCAGTTGTGAGTTTGATCCTGACCAGGGCTCAAAGTTGACTCAGCCGTCCATCCTTCCAAGGTCAGTCTAATTAGTCCCCATCATGTCAGGGTGGGGTGGGGGGGGGAATGCTAATTAACTTGTGAACTGCCCAGAAAGTGCACTAAGCATTATGGATGGTGGTGTATAAGTGTGATTGTTTTCTGAACGGAAACTAATTTTGATTGGGGGGTTGGAAGCGTGCATACAAAAATAACCCCATTTATTTCAAAACGGTGTGTGATTGAAATGGCATGCATTTGGGGGGGGAACCTGTACAAATGTGCATTTGTGGATGGTGGGCGGAAGGCAGGCTGTTTGCAAAAGTGTGCAAAATACACACTCTAGGAGTGGGAAAAGTCTCTGTAGGAAACTGAAAAAGATCAGGTCGTCGCGGGTCGTCGCCACCAGATGTCACTCCGGCGCATGTAACTGGACTCAAAGCCCAGTTGGTATGGGAAATTCGGCGCCGTGTGTTTAGATCAGGGGTTCCCAATCTTTTCAAGCAGGGGGGCCGGGATCACACACTCTCAGTCAGCTTTGAGGGCCGGATGGTCATTTTGCACTGCCTGCATGATGGGGGCATTTTGTTCCAATGGCTTCAAAGGGGGCACCCATTTTGTTTCTTGAATGCCCTTGGAGCAGTTGGGGGTGGCATGAAATGGCACTGTGGGCCAGAGCCAGTCCCATGGGTCTTAGGTTGGGCCAGATGTAAGGATCTGGTGGTGGGGAGTTCCGCGGTTATCTGACGAAACCTTTCCTGAATCCCTTTTTGGGGGATATTTTGTCATAGGAGGCCAGAGATGGGGCCGGATCTCTGGCTCTTACGAGACTCTTTCCCTCCGGTTTTTGTGCCGTTTATGTCTTCCAGATTGTCGGCCTCATCACCCGCCACAACCTGACGCACGAGTTCTTGCAAGCCCGGCTTCGGCAGCATTACCGAACCCTCTGACCCCTCCGTCGCCTCTCCGGACGTGCCTCCGGGCTACTGCTTTGCTACCCATCTGGCCCGTCCCTGGATCTTCTTCCTGCACTTAAGAACAAAAACAAACTTCAGTATTTCTTTCTGTGGGAGATTTCCCTGAAAATCTTCGAGGAGGACCCATGGATTTCTATGCTCGTTGGCTCACCGTCAACTATCCCCCCCATGCGATTTCTGGCTTTAAAAATCCTTATTTTTGCCTTACTTTAATCCAGTGTTTCCTAACCTTCAGTTCTTGGACTTCATTTCCCAGAAGCCTTAGTCAATTCCCCAAAGCACCGTTCGGCCGACGCACCAATTTAGGCTTCTGGGAATTGAAATCCAAGAACCAAAGGTTGGGAACACACTGCCAATCCAACCTTTTCGGTCTCAAGGACTAGGAAATCTGTTTTTTTTTTAATCCTTATTCTAGAGGGTTCCCAACCTAAGACCTGCAGGCCAGATCTGGCGCATGGTGCCATTTCATGTGCCTCCCTCCTCCAAGGGCACTCAAGAAACAAAATGGGCACCCCTTTGAAGCTGTTGGAACAAAATGGCCGTCCTCATCATGCAAGCAGCGCAAAATCATCTGGCCCTCGAAGCTGACTGAGAGAGCGTGTCCCGGCCCCCGGCTTGAACGGTTGGGAACCCCTGTCTTATTCTGACCTCAGCTCATAATTTTTTTCAGACTGAAGGTGTTGGGACTCTATATTTTTATTTTTTACGTGTATTTTTTATTGAGTTTTTTAATATATATATTCTTTCTATGTTTCGCACATATCTTCCTGCCTTTTCCGTCGCGATCCGCAACTCCTTAATTTGTGCTGATTTTTCCTTCGGAGGTTTTGCCGCCAGAAGGGTCGTCCGTGGGGGGGCTGAAATCCTGATGAAGTCCTTTCTGGGTCTTTAGCGGGCATTAGCGATAGACCAGGGAATTAAAAAAAAGGGAAAGAACGAAGAAAACCTCAAAAGAAAGACTGAACCATGACCAGCCAGTAAGTGTTTGCACGTTGATGGGAAGATGAAGATAACGAAGTGGGCGCCTTCTCCTTAACACAGATCTGTGAACTGAGCCGCCATGGATTCTCATTCGCCTACGCAGCACCTGTTGAGTTGCCGGCCCGGTTTTCTCCGAATCTGCCTTTGCCCAGTTGCAAATCCTACCTCCCTACCGGATCGTGCGAGTTGTAGACAGGTTATCCTCTGTCTACGTTATTGCCGGCATAGAATTCCCTTTCCCCGCATTCTGAGTTGTGCAAACCTCCGCTAGCGTAACCGAGTGGACGCTGCCCGTTTCACGCTGTCCCATTTCCGGGCACTGAATCCCTGCAACCCTCGACGCTTCCGTCGAAAGACTACTTATCTTGCAAATCTCACCCTTATCGGCGGGCAGTGGAAATAATTAAGAAGTCATAAAAGATCCAATCCGGGCAGTTCCAAAACGAACGAGAAGGAGGAGAGCATATCCCCATCTGTAGGCACCCCGGGCGTGTTGGAGAGGTTTCCCATAATAATCACCGGCTGACCCCAAAAGCGGCCACGGCCGGTCCAGATATTCTCATCTCAGCTGGTCTTAGCAAGATTCCTGCCTCTGTAGGTATTTTTAATTTCAATTTATTTTTTTTGCCTCCACCCTAAACCGACTTTTAGGGAATTAGGAACTGGGCAGGAGCCGTTCGCAGCTGATGGACTTGATAAAGCACAGCAGGGTTTGTTTGTGTGTGTGTTGGTGCGCGAACGGTCATGAGAACAAGACGGGAAATGCCTTTCGAAGAAAAAGGGTCCCCTTTGGATGATAAAACACAAATAAAGGATTGGAAAGGATCCTCCCCCAGTTCTAGAAACAATTGTCTCATTTTTTGTTTAATCCGGGGAATCTCAAACCTGCGGGCCGGATGTGGCCTGTGGTGCCATTTCATGTGCCCGCAACCCACCGCCTCCACCACATGTGGTGCCATGTGGTGGAGGGAGGGCAAAACGGCCCCAAAGCTGTCTGAGGGAGTTTGACCCTATGGCCCCCGGCTTGAAAAGTTTGGGGACTCTGTTGTATCTCTTTAGTGGAAATGTGTCGTTGTGTGTTCATATCTCAGCTCTGCCGGGGGACGGATTCTGGTGCAATTTGGGGCATTAGAGAGCAAAGTTATTTGGGGGACAAATGAATTTGGGAACTCGTTGTGGGCATTTCGGGGTGAAGTGTTTTTTTTGGGGGGGGGGAAACAAATTAATTAGGGAACAAACCTTGCATTAGGCAGAAAGTGTTTCCCAAAAGAGATCTTTCTCCGATATTCTTTTTAATTTTCCTCCTTTGAGTCCTGTGTTTTGATCATGTCGTGGGGTATGACGATGTCCAGAACATCCATGCGTGAGAGGTGCTGACTTAAAACAGTATTATCACCTGGACCCTTCCCTGCGAGACTTGAGTCATTCCAAAATTAATTAACCACCCGCAACTCGGGTTTAATATAATCTCTCTTAATTGTTCAGGCTGTTACCTTTCCCACTGAAGTGGCACCTGTTTATCTACTTACAAATGGCACTTTAATTTCGGTTAGCAGGTCTGTGCGGAACTAATTCTGCAGGACGCGTATACATGTTTTATTTTTTAACATTGTGTTTTTATTTGTATCTGAGCCTTTGCATTGTAAAGCCACGATTGTTATCTGGTTAAAATGAAATTAAAACAAAACACTACATTCGTGTATGATTAAAATAAATTTATTTCTGTGTTCCTGATCTCTCTTTTTTTCTCAATATATTTTGAAATTTGTCCGTCTTTCTTCATCCCAGGCCTGGCAGCTGAACATATTTCCCAGGAATATGTAGATTTTTAAAAATTGTTCCTAGAGGTCATCTAGCCCAATCCTCTTGTTTCTAAATAAGCCTATCCTTAAAGGTCGGAAGCCAGTTGTATCTGACTCTAGGGTTCAGTGCTTATCCATTTATAGCCAATGAGCCAGCACTGTCTTGAGTCTGCAGACGTTTCCACGGTCATGTGGCAGGCACGGAACGCTGTTACCTTTCCCACTGAAGTGGCACCTGTTTATCTACTTAGAAAATCCTTGCTTTCGTACTTCTTGGTTGGCAGGAACTGGGACAGACGACGGGAGCTCTGCGGTGGCTGAGTGGTTAAGAAGCTCACCTTGCTAGCTGGAAGGCTGGCAAGACCTGGGTACTGCATGATGGCTTGAGCGCCCGTCTCTGTCCCAGCTCTTCAGGACACGAAAGGAGCCTCATTTGGGTGTTCCCTGAGTGGAGTTTCTTCCGCAAAAAAAATCCTTTCAACCCAGAATAATTTCTGACATGAAATTATTATACTCCATCGTTTATTTATTTATTATTCAAATTTCTATGCTGCCCACTCAGGCGAACCCGACTCAGGGCGACTCGAACTACTGACCTGCTGACCATTAAGGTCAATGCTTTGACCACTAAGCCACAGAAATCCGGTTCTTATGGGATGTCCCATTAAAAACCCCTTTATGCAGGAAGGGAAAGAGGCAGCTACCTCTGTCCGTGGTGCTGAATTCCATGCATTGCTTGTTTGGGACTGTTAAGGTACGTATTGGGAAATAAATTAATTTTGTTGCTTTTGCCTTTGAATCTGGGGTACCAAGGACTCTCTTGAAAAATCCCATATATTAATATATATTAATATATATATATATATACACACACACACAGCAAGGGTTTTCAACCTACGGTCCACAGGCCTGCGGTGCCAAATAATCTGGCCCTTGCTACAACTGCCGCCACCGCCGCCGGAATCGACTGCAGGCTCATTTCTGGCTGTCGTAAATGCGTTTACGACAGCTGTAAATGAGCCCATGGCTGATTCTGGCACCAACCCGGCCCGCCAACTATAGGAGGGAGTGTGACCCAGCCCCCATCTTGAAAAGATTGAGAATATATTAATTGTATATTGATCGTATTGTTTACATTTTTACTGTATTGTATTTTTGTATTATTACATGTTGGGAACTGCTTTGAGTCACCCGTTGGGCTGAGATAAAGCAGTATAGAAATTGAAATTGAAACCCCTTGTTTATTGCATTTATATCACCATTTCTGGGATATTCTCCCACTCGTCTGATCATGCGAAGCTCCACAGATTATGAAAATTGTTTTTGAAAAACAAGAACCAAGTCGCGACAAGGGAATGAAGGAGATGAAATCTAGCATGAGATGAAAGAGTGTCATTTTTTATTGTAAATTTTTTTTTAAGTTCAAGCAACGGTCTTGGTGCCAAAAATGTAAGGAAGTTTTGTTTGTTTGTTTTAAGAGGGAGGGTGGGAAGAGAGAGAAGGGGGAAAAAGCAACAATTCCAAAGAAAGAAACGAAAAAAGAGGTCAAGTATTAATAAATAAATTAATAAATAAATAAATAGGCAGGACATTTCTGTCCCTCTTGGGAGATTTCCAGGCAAACGGCCTCGTTCGGCATCAGAAATCCACCCGCCGTAGAAAGGTAGTTTCAAGAAGGAGCGCGCAGGTAACATTTAATTCCTCCTGGAGCCTAAAAATAAAGAAAAATAAAGGGAAAAAATCAATCAATAGGGCCACCCAAGTTCTTATTATTTGATTGATTGCAATTCATCAAATTTCAATGCTCAGAATAGCAATTGCAAATTCCACTTATATACCATAATGCTTAAAGCACCCTCTGGGTGGTTCACAAAGGAATTAACATTTTTCGCTCCCCCAATGCGCTGGGGATGCATTTTACCAATCTTGGAAAGATGGAAGTCTATGAGTCGACCTTGATCCCCGTTGGGGTCGAAATCAGATTGTGAGCAAAGTTTCGGCTGCAGTACGGCAGTTTTAACCCCTGCGTCACAAGGGTTCTTGTGTAGCTAAAAGCTACACTCTTGTGTCCTTAAACAAAGTAGCTTGTTATTTGCGTACTAAACAGTAACTTGTGACATGCTATTGGTGTGCTAAATAAAGTATCTTATTCTTATTTGTGCACTAAATAAAATCACTTGTTATTTGTTTACTAAATAAAGTAACTTGCTACTCATGTACTAAACAGAGTAACTTGTTACTCATGTACTAAACAAGGTCACTTGTTATTTGTTCACTAAATAAAGTAACTTGTTACTCATGTACTAAACAGAGTAGCTTGTCACGCATGTACTAAATAAGGTAACTTGTTATTTGTGTACTAAATAAAGTAACTTGTTACTCATGTACTAAACAGAGTAACTTGTTACTCATGTACTAAACAAGGTCACTTGTTATTTGTTCACTAAATAAAGTAACTTGTTACTCATGTACTAAACAGAGTAACTTGTTACTCATGTACTAGATAAGGTCACTTGTTATTTGTTCACTAAATAAAGTAACTTGTTACTCATGTACTAAACAGAGTAACATGTTACTCATGTACTAGATAAGGTCACTTGTTATTTGTTCACTTAATAAAGTAACTTGTTACTCATGTACTAAACAGTGCAACTTGTTATTTGTGCACTCAATAAGGCCACTTGTTATTATGAAACATTGGATCGTTTTTTCTAGGGGCACAGAAATAATTTTATTTATTTATTTTATTCTTCAAATTTCTATTGCCGCCCAACTCGGCAACGACTCTGGGCGGCTAGCAACAATTAAAAGCAATGCCAAAACTAATTAGAGGCCCTTTAAAACCCCATTAAAAATTCTAAGTAATTTACCCACTCACCCCATCCATAAAAAGAGAGGGGGAAATTCTAGAAAAAGAGTAAAACTGTGCCCATTTCTCACCTCTGCACCCCATCCCACTCACGGACCCGATCCTGTCCAGCCTCCGCCCGAAGCAGCCTGATTCTCTCATGCCTTTTGCTGCCTGGAGCCCGCGCATACGCTTGAGGATGGAGGTCCGGTCAGAGGTGAATGGGACGGCATCGACTCGGGGGCCCATCATCATCTGCTGCTGTCCACTGTCGCCTTCTGAGAACCTGAGCCCATCATCTCTCGGGGTTTCGGCTTCCTCGAATTCGGGGCTGCCCTGGAGGTTGTCCATGAGGGCGATTTTCTCCTCCAACCGTTCCAGAAGTTCCTGGAATTGGAAATAAATATGTTTAATAAAAGGTCAGGGTGTTTCCCTTGCTCGACAGTCAGTCTTGGGCTCGGTGCTCATCTGCATTTGTAGCCAAAGAATCTGAATCTCATGTGGCAGGCACGGAATGCCATTACCTTTCCCACCCAAGTGGTACCTATTCATCTACTTGCAATTTTGAGCTGCTAGGTTGGCAGGGGCTGGGAGAGAGAGGGAGAGATGGGAGCTCGCTCCGTCGTGCCACCCTCGGGTCTTGAACTGCTGAAAATGCTGACCTTCCAGTCATCATGTTCAGCGTCTTTAGCCACTAAGCCACACAAGCCACAAAAATCAGAGATTTAGCTTTGGATGGAGGGGCCTTAGTAAAGGTAAAAATTTTCCTTGCTTGAAAGCCCGTCATAGCCGACTCTAGGGTTCAGTGCTCATCTCTGTTCCAAAGCCGATGAGCCAGCTCTGTCTGCTTCTGCAGACGTTTCCGTGGCCATGTGGCAGGCATGACTAGACACCGGAGCGCACGGAATGCTGTTACCTTCCCACTAAAGTGGTCCCTATTTATCTACTTGCAATTTCTTGCTTTCGAACTGCTAGGTTGGCAGGAGAATCTATATGCAAACAACCCACCAAAATGATATTTTTTGAAACTCCTGTTGTGTCTCTAATGTGGCACCCCAGGAGGCTCATAAGAAATCCACAAGGAAGTGACAAAAGGCCATAATTATTTTTCCTTTTAAAAATCTCTTCCCTCTAAGATAGACTGTTGCTGAACCTGGGGTTTCCACGAACGAGAGATGCTCAGAGAATTTTGTTTCACAGAGTGGGAAAAGGATCAAATTATTTTGATCCTTTCCCACTTTACACTTGCGACGCATGACGGTTGATGTTTGCAAACATTGCTTTTTGCACGTTCCCCCAAACCCTTCCTTTCCCCCCAGCTAATATCGAGTTCTCAAAAAATATCATTTCCCCTAAAATAGATCTTCCTGGAGACGTTTCATAGGTCTGCTCCAGCAAAAAAAAATTAGAAAGGAGCAATCCGACACTTTTAACTCTCACCATTGTGTTTCCACATTGAGTTTGATGAATTAATTTCTGTTTTATCCCTCCCTCTGCCTGAAGAAGCCAGATCATGAACCCCAAAAACGCCCATGGAAATAAATACATATATTCAAAAAAGTGCCACAATCTTTTTCTCTCTGTTCCCCAAATCCTGGCTCTGCAGCAATCAGTTCCCGTTAACCTACAAAAAGAGCCGCCTCTCTTAAACCCCGATTGATGCTTTCCGGTCCTGTCTTACCTCCATGCTGGCTAGCTCCTTGGCGGGGCTGAGGTTGACCGGGTGGGACGCCGAAGGCTGGAAACCGAGGAGGAAGAGGAGGATGAAGCTGGTGATCAATGGCCTCGTAGCATCCATGGTTTTGAGGTCCACCTGTCGAGCCGAGCTGCGATGCTGTATTTCCGACGGCGAGGATGTCCTTGGGATGTCGAGCGTTGGGTGAGCCTCTTCTTGACTGGTTGCCTTCCTCCTCTGAGCTGGTCTTATATACCCTTTGGGGGACGAAGGCTGGTCCCATAGGTTATCGGAGGAATTATCTGGGGCACATTCCAGACCCATCGCCGGCTTGTCGCTCGGAGAGCAGATTCGCTTTATTAGGTGTCGTTGGACAGCCACGGCAGAACCATGTGTGAGTCACAAGATGATGATTTCATGCCACCCAACTTCTCCGCTGATACCAGCCTGCATTCCTTGCGGGGTTTGTAGAATATTTCCACCACCACCCCTTCCTTCTTTTGCTTTGCAAAAGAAAAGAAAAAGTTTCTGAAGGTATAGGGGTGATCTTGGAGGAGAGAGAAGGGAGATTTCCCTATTTCCACCCTATTTCCACCCTAATTTATACCCTTAATCCATCACTTTGTATAAGGAAAATCAATATATTTAGAGATCGGCTTCTCAAAAGTAAAGATATTCCAGATCTGTAGCATATGAGAATGAAAACAGAGGAGGAATTGATTTAATAATCAGAACCAAATAATGTATCAATAATTTATACCCTTAATCCATCGCTTTGTATAAGGAAAACCCATACATTTAGAGATTGGCTTCTCGAAAGTCAAGATATTCCAGATCTGTAGGATTTGAGAATGAAAACAGAGGAGGAATTGATTTAATAATCAGAACCAAATAATGTATCAATAATTTATACCCTTAATCCATCGCTTTGTATAAGGAAAACCCATACATTTAGAGATTGGCTTCTCAAAAGTAAAGATATTCCAGATCTGTGGGATTTGAGAATGAAAACAGAGGAGGAATTGATTTAATAATCAGAACCAAATAGTGTATCAATAATTTATACCCTTAATCCATCGCTTTGTATAAGGAAAACCCATACATTTAGAGATCGGCTTCTCGAAAGTAAAGATATTCCAGATCTGTGGGATTTGAGAATGAAAACAGAGGAGGAATTGATTTAATAATCAGAACCAAATAGTGTATCAATAATTTATACCCTTAATCCATCGCTTTGTATAAGGAAAACCCATACATTTAGAGATTGGCTTCTCAAAAGTAAAGATATTCCAGATCTGTGGGATTTGAGAATGAAAACAGAGGAGGAATTGATTTAATAATTAGAACCAAATAATGTATCAATATCCTTTATTTACTGATTTATCACCATTCTTTGGGTATGTGGGAATATCTAAAAATCCTGCAGGATCTCAGAGTGAAAAGCAGGGGAGAAACTGAGTTAATAACTAGAGCTAAATAATGCATCAATAAGCCTTTATTAGTCATCTAACCCTATCAGGTTAAAATGTAATGAAATGCATTAGATAAAATGTAATTACATCGAGCAGAATAGAAACAGTATCCTAAAAACAGTAAGATAACATTTAGAAGATTTTGACATTATTATAAAGGGTTTGCATACCAAGCGTACTGTAGTTTATTTGGAATAAAGATTAGATATTTACAGTTTTTATTATTATATGTTAATATATTTTATTATTATATATTTGTATTATTAATTTTTAACTACTCTACTGATTGTTAGACATCCTTAGGTGTGAAGTGTTTTAAAATAGTTCTGATGTTATGATTATCTATCTATCTATCTATCTATCTATCTATCTATCTAT
The DNA here is from genome assembly GCA_035047305.1 of Bradypodion pumilum. NCBI lineage: Eukaryota > Metazoa > Chordata > Lepidosauria > Squamata > Chamaeleonidae > Bradypodion > Bradypodion pumilum. Next base: position 14,447,269 of record JAWDJD010000016.1, read on the forward strand.
CTATCTATCTATCTATCTATCTATCTATCTATCTATCTATCTACTGTATCTACTGTATCTACTGTATCTACTGTATCTATCTATCTACTGTATCTATCTGTCTATCTACTGTATCTATCTATCTATCTACTGTATCTACTGTATCTATCTACTGTGTCTATCTATCTACTGTATCTATCTATCTATCTAATCACATTTGTATTGCCGCCCTCTCGCCTTGCATGATATATGATGATATTTATGTTATAAAACATGATTGCTTTAGTTTAATACTTTACTAATACTGTTTTTTAACATTGCAACGGTCTGCTGATTTATCAATAAACACTTTGATGAATAAAATCTAGTTTAATAAAGAATGATAAAATATCAATAAAATAAGATGTAAAATTTACTCGGTAGAATAATCAACAAAATTCTTCAACCCCTATCAGAGCAATAAGACCTAAATAATAAGTTGCATAAATCTGACTGGTGTATTCAAAATATTAATCGGTTTTTGAATGCCGTATCCCCCAAACATACGGTTGATAGCTTTGGTCTTGACTGAAGATTCAATTCCATTGTGATTTCACGAGCAACCTTGTTAAAAGGAATGTCGATGGGTTAGAATTTGGTTACGGCAACCTCTAATTAGGCGTTGAGCCTTTTAATTAAACTAAAGAAGGTGGGTATTTGCACAGAGCACAATAAGGTTACAAGTAATTAGATGGGTTTTTTAAAAAATATTATTAACGGGGGCTGGCTATACCTGTTGTTTATCACAACTCGGCTTGCAATGTGTTGAAAATAATGTATTGTCATTGCCAGGTTTATTGGGTAAAGTGAATATTATTATTATTTATATTTCAAATATTATAGCGATGGGCTTCGATCGGCCGGAGACGCAGAAATAACAGCTAGAAATGCAAATAAAATTGTTCAATAGGAGCGTGGAAAGCTGAAGATGACAGACGCAGGGACGACAGAATTAAGCTGGAAAATTGGACAAGACAATAAATACAACTCATTTCAACAGAAGACAAGATGGAAGTAGATTAAAATAGTTCCTATCCTGGCTGGCCGTTCACCAGGTAAGAGAAAAATAATATTATTCGAATATTATTTATTCTAATATTAATGGCTTTTAATTTTAATATCAGTTTTAAAGTGGGGCTCAAATAGCTTTGTCTTCTGCGATCGCAATACTTTGCATTTATTTACTTATTTGCAGGGATAGTTTTTAATTTTGTCATTTTTATCACTCTTTCAATGCCTCTGTTTTCTTTTCTCTCTGCTGTTTCATTTATGTTGCAGCCTAGCAAAACCTGGCCGGGGGGAAAATCCAAAAATAATTTCAGATTATCTTCGTTAGGCTGAGTGTCACCAAACGCACTTTGGATTTATGACCTTTAAAGAGAGGCTTAAAATGTCCCTTTTAAAAATCCCAAACTCCAGGGTTTCTATGAGATCCGACAGTGTCTAGCCAGAGAGAGAAAGTTTTGGTGCCCTCTAATTTAAAGAATGGCAGTGGCTCAAGTGGCTAAGAAGACGCTGGCTGGAAGGCGGCAGGTCAGCAGTTCGAGACCCGAGTACTGCAGGACGGAGTGAGCTCCTGTCTCTGCCCCAGCTCCTGCCAACCTAGCAGCGCGAAAGCAAACCATTGTAAGTAGATAAACAGGGACCATTTCGGTGGGAAGGGAAACCGTGCTCCGCATGCCCACGGAAACATCTGCAGAAGCAGACCAGCGTTGGCTCTTCAGCTATGGAACAGAGGTGAGCACTGGACCGTAGTGTCTGATACGACTGGCTTTCGAGCCAGGGTGACCTTGACCTTTTTAATTTAAAGAAATGAAAGCAATTTTATTTTCTTCCCAAAAAGCATTTATTTTAGCTGGGTTTTGTTCGGTTTCCGAGCTTCTTGGCCGGCGTTTCCCATTCAACATCCTATAATTTATAAATCCAGTAATGGTAAAGTAACAAGAAGATAGTACTCTTTTCATTAATTCTAGAACTAATCAGATTCTGGAGTATCAATTTTCGTCATTTTCATTAATTTAATTTAAATTTAATTTAATTTAATAGTCATCCAAGTGGTCTTTCTTCCTTGGATCCCATAATCCACTGATGGGACTATAGTCCCCATAATCCACTGATCAGTCCACTGGGCGGGAGATTTTGGGGAATTAGGTTTAGAAAAAGGAACTTTTTTTCAAGCTATGAAATAAACTGTATTTGGTAGACCTTTGAAAGATTAATATGCAATCGACAGTGTTCTGGCTGCTAACAACACTGCAAGAATATTACTAATAACTCAATTTTTAAAGGATGTTTATTGGGGTATTTTTGACGTTTGCCATCATTCCTCCCCACCCCATGAACAATCCCAGACTATTTCTTTTTGTTACAAAATATTTATTGATTTAGGCAAGGCTTAGCAATGTTGGATTGCAGAAAAGATCAGGTCAAATCAGACCAATGTTACAAAAAAAATAAAAAATAAAAAAAATCCCACGCTAAAATACAAATAGTCATGTTTTATACACAGTAGTAAAAGGCGACAATAAATTCTCTCTGAGCAAAAATGACATGTTTTTGTCAAGAAGAAGAAGAAGAAGTTGCTCTTTAAAACTCTGAAGAGCTGGCTGGGTTGATTCTAGTTTTCAACTCCGGGTCTTCCTCCGGGAACCTAGAGACGAGAAGAGGGGAAAATCAAAAATATTATGAGCGTCGAAGATACCCGGGAAAATCCTCAGTTTTGATTTTTGTGTAAAGGTAAAGGTTTTCCCTTGCTCAAAAGCCAGTCGTATCTGACTCTAGGGTTCAGTGCTCATCTCCGTGTCAAAGCCCAAGAGCCAGCACTGAGTTTATTAGCAAGCTCCTGAGTTTTTAGGCTTAGAGATGATTTTGGATGAATTGGAACACATATCTATGTTAAGATTATTCTTTCTTTCTTTCTTTCTTTCTTTCTTTTTCTTCCTTCCTTCCTTTCTTTCTCTCTTCCTTCCTTCCTATCTTCCTTCCTTCCTTCCTTCCTTCCTTTCTTTCTTTCTTTCCTTCCTTCCTTCCACTATCTGCTGTGGAATCTCAGTTAACAAATGGCTCGGTTAACATAAAAATCACATAACAAAAGGAAATCCATAGAAAATAGTGGTTTTGGTTTGCAGAATATTTTTCAGAACGGATTAATGTGTTTTCAATGCATTCCTATGGGAAATGCATTACGGTTAATGTATTTTGGTTTTCAATGCATTCCTATGGGATATTCGGTTAAAGTAATTTTTGCTGTAAGAAATGTCCTGGAGAATGCATTAATTATGTTAACCGAGGTTCCACAGTATCCATCCATCTACCCTTCCTTCCTTCCATTTGTTCTTTCCTTCCTTCCTTCATTCTTTCTCTCTCTCACTCTTTCTTTTCCTCTTTTTTCTTTCTTTCTTTCCTTCTCTCTCTCTTTCCTTTCCTCTTCTTTCCTTCTTTCTTTCCTTCTCTCTCTCTCTTTCCTTTCCTCTTCTTTCCTTCTTTCTTTCTTTCTTGCTGGCCTACCTTGCAGGGTCAGCGTGGTGGCCACAGAGCATCAAAGTGCAGGGGGAAAGCCATGCATACCGCATGAGCACATGACGGAACAAGGGAACATTAGTGCTTAATATTAAATAACTGACAGTAAATCACGAGGTTCTGGAAGCCATAATAATGGTAATAAGGACTTACGTGCTTTGTAGATTTTGCATCCAAGTCCCGTCTGGGTCCCGATCCGTTCGAGCCGGGTCCCGAAACATCCGGAGAAATGCCGTCGGCGTTTTGGTGAGGCCAGGAAGTCCCTCAACTGGGCTTCCACCTCGGCCAGTTGAATCGGGGGCAAGAGGTCAAGCAGGCCGGGAGGATGGGCTTCGGAGTCATCGAGGTCAGCGGCGTCAGCCTCATAGTTGGGGATTTCCAGTTCCACCAGCTGGAATTTCTCCTCCATGCGTTCGAGGAGGTCCTAAAAAAGTCAAAGAAATGGTGCCGGTCACAATATTTATTCATTTATTAATTTATTCACATTTATTTATTGAATAGCTGAAACGTCTCCTCCAAACGGTTATCCCTGGATGGGTTGTGGTTTTTTAATTTAAAGTTTTGTTAACATTTTGTGTGTGTGTTTTATAAATTAACATTTGTGAGTCGCCTTGTGTCCCCCAAGGGGGGGGGGGACATGACAAATTAACAGATTGGTTATCAATTAATTAATTAAGGAGGCAGGCCTCCCCCCCCCCGCCGCCGCCCCCCCACAGAAAGAGAGTGCCAGGAAGCTGGCAATAAAACCCAAAGTTTGGAAAAACTTTTGAGAGGAGAAAGGTAAAGGTAAAGGTTCCCCTTGCTCGAAAGCCAGTCATATCTGACTCTAGGGTCCAGTGCTCATCTCTTTCAAAGCCAAAGAGCCAGCACTGTCTGCTGCTGCAGACGTTTCTGTGGCCATGTGGCAGGCATGACTAGACACCAGAGCGCACGGAGCGCTGTTTACCCCAATGTTGCCGTAATGGCTTCCTCCTTCCTTTACCTCCAGGGATTGGATTTCGGAGCCAGAGGAACTCCCCGTCACCGGATGGGCTAAGTTGAGCCTTATATGCAGAAACAGCATCGCCAAAGAGAACCAGTTCATCATCCTTCTTTCTCCACAGGTGCCTCGGGGTGTGTGTGTGTGTGTGTGTCACTTTGTCCTTCTTAGCCGGACAAGTCGAACCACCTCTGGCCTCCTCGGCTGGACGCCGGCCTTTATATCTTACTCGGACGCAGGGGTCCTGCTGATTCTAGCCAGCCCGGTCCTGGCAAACCAGACTCATTTAATGGCGATAAAGAAACTGGATTGATCCAGACTGAGGTTAAGACTTTTTTTGGGGGGGAAACCAGGTCTCCCTCCTCCTCAGCAGAGCTTAATGGGGCAATTATAGATTTTTTTTGCTGCCCAGCCGATCAGCTCCGGTTCAACGCAAGACTGGCTGGCTGACAAATAGATCTAAGATCCAGATAGGGGATACAGAGAGATGGCATAAATACAGAGAATATCTATCTATCTATCTATCTATCTATCTATCTATCTATCTATCTATCTATCTATCTATCTATCTATCTATCTATCTATCTATCTATCTATCTATCTATCTATCTATCTATCTATCTATCTATCTATCTATCTATCTATCTATCTATCTATCCTTCCATTAGTGCGTGCATTAATGATTTTCAATATTCCCATCCCCTGGGTTTGGAACACGTCATTCAATGTACAGGATTGGTCTGAAATGTTGAGTTTCCAGCTTTAATTGGAGTTTTCCCCCCACCCCACAAGGGAAATGGGGTTTTGGATCGGATTTTTGGAGGCTGGCATTTTGGGGGGTGTCAGTTACACCACCACCACCACCACCCATGATACAATTGTATGTATTTCTGTCTCTTCTCATTCTCCTCCAGGTTGAAGAACGAACAATTTATTTACTTTTATTTATTTATCATTTGCTCACTTACTTATATTTCTTTCTTTCTTTGCTCACTTGTTTATTTTTAAAAATGTATTTATTTATTTATTTATTTATTTGATCACTTATTTCTAATTTAATTTATTTGTTTGTTTGTTTATTTCCCCACTCACTTACCTTTATTTATTTATTTATTTGCTCACTTACTTACTTATATTTATTTATATGCTCACTTACTTATTTTTTATGTTATTTATTTATTTATTTATTTACTCACTCACTCATATTTATTTATTTGCTAAATTATTTATTTTTAATGCTACTTGTTTATTTTATCAATGTATATATTTACTTACTTAATTTTAAAATTTGTATCTGTTCACTTAGTAATTTTAATTTTAATTTTAATCTCTCTCTCAATCTCTATCTATCTATCTGAGATTAAAACCCTTCAATCTATCTATCTATCTATCTATCTATCTATCTATCTATCTATCTATCTATCTATCTATCTATCTATCTATCTATCTATCTATCTATCTATCGATTGAAGGATCCATATCTATCTATCTATCTATCTATCTATCTATCTATCTATCTATCTATCTATCTATCTATCTATCTATCTATCTATCTATCTATCTGAGATTAAAACCCCTTCAATCTATCTATCTATCTATCTATTGATTGAAGGATCCATATCTATCTATCCATCCATCTATCTATCTATCTGATATTAAAACCCCTTCAATAAATCAATCTATCTATTGATTGAAGGTTCCATATCTATCTATCTATCTAATACATTTGTATCTGCCCAGATGGGATATTTCCCCATTCTAGACGGTATACAATAAATTAAAAAAATAATTCCCTCCCAACAACAGCACAAAATTAAACCTAAACTCTAAACCCACCTGGATACAATTCTAAAAATGAGCTCCGCTTTCTCGTGGAAAGCTCTACGGCGTTTTCGTTCATTTCCCACCCGGATGAACTTCAAAGGCCAGGATCTACGCTAATACTAATTATACACTAATAAGGGACCCCCAATGAGTCCGGCTCTGGCCACTGTTGGAAGTATTTAATTAGGTAGCCTTTGATTCCCCCGGGGGGAAATTAACAATTTTCAGCTGCTGCGTTTTTTGAGTTTTGTTGCGGTGTTGCTCTTGTCTAATGGCCGGGTTTTGTGTTTGGAGACAGAAAAGTCAAGTCAACTTTTTGTCTTGAATTTATCTCTGCTACTGGATGTAGAAAATATTGTTTATAATGGGCTGAAATTAGATAGATAGATAGATAGATAGATAGATAGATAGATAGATAGTTCAGGATAGGTAGAATTTGAGTATGGATGGAAAGATGTAAGGAATGAATGAATGAATAATGAGCACAAGGAAGAAAGAAAGAAAGAAGGATGGATGTGCAGAGATAGATAGATAGATAGATAGATAGATAGATAGATAGATAGATAGATAGATAGATAGATAGATAGATAGATAGATAGATAGATAGATAGATAGATAGACTAGCAATCAAAATAGATCCATGCATCCATCAATATATAGATAGATTGACAGACAGACAGAGTTGAGGATGGATAGAATTTGAATATGGATGGATAGAAGGAAGAATGAACACAAGAAAGTAAGTAAGAAAGAAAGGGTGGAATAGTGAAGATAGAGAGATAGAGAGAGATACCAATTAAATTCGTCCACTCGCTCTCCTCCACTTCAATTAAATCCGTCACCTTTGCAATGCAGCCTCTATCCGATCAATAAAATATCTTCTCAATTGAATATAAATTCGGCAGTTCTGGAAATCACATATTTGTTTGTGCCCTGATTTTAACCCAAGAAAGAGAAGGAATTGGAGTTGGTATTTTGCACAAACACACACACACACACCCCAAAAAAGCAAAGGAAACGAATCGGACAAAATTGTGAAAAGTTGTTTATTTGATTGCCGTTTGCTGCGGAAAAAAATTGACACGTAAATGGAAGCGATGTTAGTCACAACCCAGAGAGAATTGACAGCTTAAAGTTGGTTCGTACAATTTGTGTATCTCATTTCTTTCTAACATTCATGTCTCCCCTGTTGTCGGAGGCATTCACACATGCAGGTTGACCCGTGTTAGAGGAAGAGCTTCCCCGGCTCTCTGGCTAGGCAGGTGATGGGCAGCAGAAAATGGGATCCGTGGTCCGTGGGGTGGGAAATCCTCTACAGGTTTTCATCCCAGCTTGAGAAGAAGTGTCTGAGCTGCTGATTGGCATGTGTAAAAGTTTGAGCCAAAACCCAGAGCGGATCGGCAACCCCGCTGGCCACAGAGTTATTGTCTGCTACTGGAGATTGGGGTTACGAGTCTACGTTTCTCGCAAAGGGATTCTGGGTGAGTTTCAAGGAATAGACAACTACTTTTTCAGTTACTGTTCAAGGGTAAACTGCTCCTGTACATGGAAGCCCCGTCCTGAGAACGTGGTCAAGAAGTTACAAGCATCTCTGCAAGTGGAGGAAAGGATGATGGATGCCCAGGAGATGATGGTGGTGGCCTTACCGGAAGGCAAAGGGTTCTTCTTCAAGGTGAGGGTAATGATTCTGCAATGGTAGAGAAACAAGAATCACGTTATGTCTTGCAAATTGCCCCCTTGGGGTGGTTTGGGGACAGGGGACTTATTGTAGCCAGGAAATCTGCCCCCTCTCTTAAAAATCAAAATTAGGCAGCTGTTTTAATTCAGTGGCTATAAACTGGCAGAGCCTAGCAGTGCAGATGTTGCGTGTGAAAGAGAACATGACAATCCACTCCGAGTTTTGGTGCAAACTTTAAAGGACCTATTCACGGTGTCAAAATCCTACTCCCTTGCTAATGGCATTCAGCACCACGGAGAGTTCCTTGGTAATACTTCAGCTGGATAGATGCAGCAGCTCAATGGTGAAACTATTTCCGCGGGGCTACAATTCCCATCTTCCTTACTCCTTGGCAATATAGGCCAGGGGATGCTGGAACCTTGTGGTCCTAAAACATCTGGAGTGCCACCTCTGTAAAATCTCGCCTGCAACATCATCTTCAGTTGCAAAAGCTACTACCAGCACAAAATGGGGGAACTGTGTGTCAACGACCTCGTGTGTGTGTGTGCGGAATGCACCTTTCTTTGGACTACAGGCCCCAGCGTCCCCTGTGGTATAGGGGAGCATGGGAGTTGGAGTCTCGAGAAAAGTAATTATTTTATTTCCTTAATCTGATGCTGGGGGAAAAAAATCACACAACACCCCGGTTTCTTACCATCTTGGGTCGGGGTTAGCACCCCAGGCCGCTTAAGGTGCCGATCCGGTCCAGTTTGATTCCGAAACACCCCCGGGAGGGAGCCTTTCTGGTCTTTGTTTTGGACCTACGGGACAAGGTACCGAGAAGGCGTTGGAGGGCTGTTTCCGACAAGAGCGCCCCTTCTGGGGGGTGTTTTAGGGACAGGAGGGTCACCCCATCTTCTGGGTCCGTGGCCCGCGTTGAGAGGGTCTCCTCCGGTTCCGTTATCTCAGACCCCAAAGGACGCTCTGGTTCCACCTCGGTCCATTTCGACCCGGTCTGGAAAGCGGGAGAAGAAAAAGGAATTATTATTATTGTTTTTGTTATTGTTGTTTGTCAGAAATTATTCTGGGGTGAAAGGATTTTTGCTGTAGAAACTCCACTCAGAGGACGCTCAAATGAGGCTCCTTTCATGTCCCCAAGAGCTGGGACAGAGACGGGCACTCACTCCGTCATGCAGTACCCGGGTCTCGACTTGCCGACCTTCCAGCTAACAAAGGCGAGCTTCTTAACCACTGAGCCACTGCAGAGCCCCTTAACAAGCAAAACAATATTGGCTGCGAGAAAAATCTAGTGGGCTGCAAAAAAAATATTTTTTTGGGTTATAGCTAAAAAAATGTTAAGCCACCTGCCCAAATGTTTTAGGAAATCTAATGCATGATCCTGCCAGGGAAGTCGTTAAAAGCCTGACAATGTCTTTGATGGGGTAGGAAGCAAAGCTCACCAGGGAACCCATTTTCCCCCTCTTACCTGGCCCCTCATCAGTGGCTTGGATACCCCTTGCTGGGGCATCGATAGGATCAGGGCCAGGATCCACCCTGATCCAGTTGTTTTGGGGTTCATCTTTGTCCCAGCTGATAGATTTTTTCCCCCTTTCCTTTCCAGGGGTTCTCTGGCAGTTTTTTCTCCTCTTGGTCAAGGCCAGCTGGACGCTGTGCTTTGTGGGGTTTTATACCTTCCTTGACCCCTCCCTGGCTCAGCCCAAAAAGCCGGAGGGTTGGCACAAGTTTCAATCCTGGCTCAGAGAGGAGGAAACCAAAAATTGGGCTCAGCATCTCTCCTGAGTCTCATTTCCCCCTCCTTTTCTTTCTTTCTTTCCTTCATTCCTTCCTTTCTTTTTCTTCCTTTCTTCCTTCCTTCTCCTCCCTTCCTTCTTTGTGCTCATTATTCTTTTCTTGTGCTCCTGATTCCTTCCTTCCTTACATCTTTCTATCCATATTCAAATTCTATCCATCCTCAACTCTATCTGTCTGTCTGTCTGTCTATGTATCTATCTCTGCACATCCATCCTTCTTTCTTTCTTTCTTCCTTCCTTATGCTCATTATTCATTCATTCCTTACATCTTTCCATCCATACTCAAATTCTACCCATCCTCATCTATCTATCTATCTATCTATCTATCTATCTATCTATCTATCTATCTATCTATCTATCTATCTATCTATCTATCTATCTATCTATCTATCTATCTATCTATCTATCTATCTATCTATCTATCTATCTATCTATCTTCCTTGTGCTCATTATTCATTCATTCCTTACATCTTTCCATCCATACTCAAATTCTACCCATCCTCATCTATCTATCATCTATCTATCCATCTATCCATCTATCTATCCATCTATCTATCTATCTTCCTTGTGCTCATTATTCTTTCATTCCTTACATCTTTCCATCCATACTCAAATTCTACCCATCCTCATCTATCTATCCATCCATCTATCTATCTATCTATCTATCTATTTATCTCTGTACATCCATCCTTCTTTCTTTCTTCCTTATGCTCATTATTCATTCATGCCTTACATCTTTCCATCCATACTCAAATTCTAACCATCCTCAACTATCTCTCTCTCACACACACACACTCTCTCTCTCTGCACGTCCATCCTTCTTTCTTTCTTTCTTTCTTTCTTTCTTTCTTTCTTTCTTTCTTTCTTTCTCTCTCTCTCTCTCTCTCTCAAAAATGGGAATACTGCAGGCAGATAAGCTGACAACCTCAGAGAGCTGCCAATCAGAGTTGGGAATACTGGGCCAGAGAGGCTGAAGTTTCTAGGCTGTTTAAACCCACCATTTTTTTTTTGATCCAGGGATTCCTTGCAGGGCTAAAGTTCTCTCTCACTTTAGGTTGGCATCAGAAGTGGACAGGATTTGACCCTTTAGATTCAGCCGGCACCTGGCTAGCCGGGGCTGAGCCCCCCACCCCCCACCCCTCTGGCAGTAGGCACATTATATGGAGAAGGCCAGGGATCAACTTCAGACTGGTAATTACCATCTGTACCCACGACTTGGTGACGATGAGGTTGAACTTTGGCACCGGGTTTACCCCTTGATTTAATTTAATTTAATTTAATTTAATTATCACATTTATATACCGCTCACTCGGCCAAAGCCAACTCAGGGCGGTTCACAATAAAAATTAAAAACACAAGTTAAAACAGTTAAAACAGTTAAAACTACCCACCCCCTAAAAACAAGGGCTGCAGGATCCAAAGGCACCATGGGGAAGAGTTCTTCTACACCAACCACCCAATGGCGGTTACCCTTCCACCTGCACCCCACACTTGACCCGCCAGCCAGGTTTTAAGATCTTTTCTGAAAGGCAGCAGTTCCGTCCGGAGACGTAGCTCTGTTGGCAGGAGGTTCCAGAGGGCCGGCGCAGACACGGAGAAGGCTCTCCTCCTTGTGCCAGAGAGGCGAGCCCCTCTGGCTGATGGAACAATTAGAGAGCCCCTCCGGTCCGCTCTGGTTGGACGGACAGACGTCCTCAGGGCGATGCGGTCTCTTAGGTAACCTGGCCCACTACCATATAGGGCTTTAAAGGTCAAAACCAGCACCTTGAATTGCACCCGGAGACAAACTGGCAACCAGTGCAGCTCCCGGAGCAGTGGCAAAGCACGGGCATAACGCCCACACCCCATCACCACCCGGGCTGCCGCATTTTGGACCAGCTGTAGCCTCCGAATGGTCGTCAAGGGCAGCCCCATGTAGAGCGCATTGCAATAATCTAGTCTGGAGGTAACCAGAGCGTGAGTGACCATGAGCAAGGAGTCCCGGTCCAGGAGTGGGCGCAACTGGCGGATCACCCGCAGTTGGGCGAAAGCCCTCCTGGTCACAGCCGCCACCTGTTCCTCTAGCAGTAGCCGTGAATCCAGGAGGACCCCCAAGTTGCGCACTGGGTCTGTCTGGGGCAAAATAGCCCCATCCAGAACCAACGATGGTAGCTCCCGGGTTAATGCAGAACCCCCTATCCATAGCCACTCAGTCTTGCTGGGATTCAGTTGTAGCCCGTTAGCCCCCATCCAGACCCCCACAGCTTCCAGGCATCTGGAAAGGACTTTGACGGCATCACTGGGGTCCCCATGGGCCGAGATGTACAACTGAGTGTCATCCGCGTACTGATGGTACCGCACCCCATGGGAACGAATGATCTCACCCAGCGGCTTCATGTAGATGTTAAATAGGAGAGGAGAGAGCACCGAGCCCTGAGGCACCCCCCATTTGAGGGGCCTAGGACTGGACCTCTCACTCTCCAACCACACCGACTGGGTACGACCCCTCAGAAATGAGGAAAACCAGGACCACACATTACCCTGGATTCCCAATCCTCGGAGCCGTCCCAGAAGGATACCGTGGTCAACGGTATCGAAAGCCGCTGAGAGGTCAAGAAGAGCAAGGACGGATGGGTGACCACCGTCCCGCTCCCGCCAGAGATCATCCATCAGTGCGACCAATGCCGTCTCGGTACCATATCCCGGCCTGAATCCTGACTGAAAGGGGTCCAGATAATCCGCTTCATCCAGCACCCCCTGCAGCCGACACGCCACTGCCTTCTCCAACACCTTCCCTAAAAAGGGGAGGTTAGAGACAGGCCTATAGTTGGTTAGGACAGCTGGGTCGAGGGAAGGTTTCTTCAGGAGGGGGCGCACCAAAGCATGTTTTAAAGGTGCAGGAAACACCCCCTCCCGCAATGATGCATTGATCACAGCCCCAACCCAGTCACCTGTCACCGCCTTGGAGGCTTTCACCAACCAGGTGGGACAGGGGTCCAATGGGCAGGTAGTGGCGCGCACAGCTGCAAGGAGCCTGTCCACTTCATCAGGGGCAACTGGATCAAACCGGTCCCAGATGGTATGGCAAGACTGTGCTCCAGCTCCCTCCGGACTCTCCCCAACCACGCCGGAATTAAACCCAGAGCGAATGGCTCTTGGTGGGTGAATCAGGACCTACCTAAGCAAAAAACGTTAATGTGCTGTAATAACTGGGGGGAGCGGGGTTGGGGGGGTGTTGGGTTCAATCTCAGTGCCAGCTCCTGAGATCCTGGTGTTGACGGCAGCCCCTGAATGGCGTCAATTGGTCCTTTGATGTGCTGGCAAATCATGCACAATTTGGACAGGTTTGGACAGAAAGGGGTCACGATGTTAACAAAGGACGGATGGAAACGAAAGGCCTCTAAGAGGTGGAAAAACTCAAAAGAGTTTGGGCATGTAGAAAGAATATTTTTCCAGGTAGCAATACTGGCTTTTGAAGCTAGAGAAGGTGGGTTGGAGATGTAGAAGTGCCTCTGAGCATGGACAGAGTTGCTTTCCCCCAGAGCTGAAAAAGAACAAATTGTTTTCTCATTCAGTTGAAAGCCACATTATTGGGCTTCACCTCCTTCCTTCCTTCCTTCCTTCCTTCAAGCATTCATTCAATTATACAAGCACTCATTCAATTCTTCCTTCCTTTGTTCATTGATTCATTCAAGTATTCATTGAATTATTCAAGTATTCATTGAATTATTCAAGTATTCATTCAATTATTTAAGCATTCATTCAATTCTTCTTCCCTTCCTTCCTTCCTTCAAGTATCTATTCAATTATTCAAGCATTCATTCAATTCTTCCTTCCTTTGTTCGTTGATTCATTCAAGTATTCATTCAAGTATTCATTCTATTATTCAAGCATTCATTCAATTCTCCTTCCTTCCTTCCTTCAAGTATTCATTCAAGTATTCATCCAAGTATTAATTCAATTATTCCAGCATTCATTCAATTATTCAGGCATTCATTCAATACTTCCTTCCTTCATGTAATATTTGCTTGGAATAGCCAAATATATGAAGCTTGGTGATTTAGTTAACACTTTAGATTTATCTCCTGCCAATGTTGCCCATTATATAGAGATATATCCTGAAAAGCCACCCAGGCTTAGGAAGCCCCTTGCCTGCTAATTCTCCTTCGTGTCTGCTATTTGCAGATAGACTTCTGTTGGAGGTGGAGGCTCCACTTGCGAGACCCTCTCTCCTTTCCTGGCAGTGCGTTGCTATGGGTTGTTCGGCTATCAGAAACAAAACTTCATTTCTTCTTTCCCTGCTTTTTGGCACACAGGGATCGTGGCTAGTGGTGCCCAGTGGCAAACATGGGCTTCGGAGTTTAATCACAGGTCGGAGGTCGTTCCGGAGTTTCTGGTTTGGACGGGCCGAGGGCTTCGGATTAGCTTCGTCAATCAGGCTTTGATGACGCACGCTAATGAAGCTCAACAGGGGAGAGTCGGGGGCCTGTCGATGCAAGAGAAAGAGAATTTGAAATGCAAAGAGATTTTCTCTTTCTTTCTTTATTATTTATTCTTTTCTGATTTATATTGCCGCCCAACTCCGAAGACTCTTGGCTGACTTTGCAAGATCCAGGAACCCTGATATGGCTGTACTAGATCAGAAGTTTCAGAGTCGGGTGGGTGGGGGATCGGTTTTGTGACTACATAGTCCATTATCCCCCCCATGGCTGGGGAATTCTTTATTTGTAGACTAAATAAAGTGACATTTCATTCGTTCATTCGTTTTGGGGTTATTCTCCTCTCTGCCTGCTTTTGCTACATAATGGCAGTTTGCTAAATTCGTCCTGGGCCGTTAAGACTTCAGCCTCCCACCTTTGATCTTGATGCTTTTCTCTAATTTTGCCGCCTCGATGTTTATACACCAGATGGTGGTTCTGTTTATGCAAAACAAAAACAAAAACAGCCTATTTGCAAAATGAATTTCTCTCCTGACATTTCTCCTCTGGAAAGGTTGCAGAGAGAAGGGTCAGTAATTGTGTTTGGAGAAGGCCAATGGACATGAACGCTAATGGGGTTGGGATGTCGGCCGAAATGTTTCTGCACGGGGCTAAATTTGCCATCCTGGGTGGGGTGGGGTCAGTTTGGGGGTGCAGGTTCCATATTGTGCAAGGGTGCCCCAAAAATGCAAGCCAGGGGACAAGGGGATTGATCCAGAACATTAAAACCTCTTTTTAGCAGTTTTAATCCACTTACGAACAAGTTTAGCAACATCATGCCTGTAACCAACTAACTAACTAACTAACTTGTTTACTTACATACAAACTAATTAACTTATTTACTTACATACTAACTAACAAACTAATATATATATATATATATATATTTACTAACTTATTTATTTACTTATTTACTTACTTACTAATTTGCTTACTTACTAAACAAACTTATTTACTTATTCTAACTAATTTATTTATTTACTAACTCATCTATTTATTTACTAATTAACTTTTTTACTTATTTAGTTACATACTTACTTACTAACTAACTAATGTATTTATTTATTTAATAATTTGCTTACTTATTTACTAATTTATTTACTGTACTTATTTACATACTTACTAACTCATTTATTTACTTACTTATTTAATTACTAACTAACTCATTTGTTTACTTACTTATTTCCTTACTTAATAAATGAACTTATTTACTTATTCCAACTAACTAATTTATTTACTAACTAAACTATTTATTTTCTAATTAATTTATTTACTTATTTAGTTACATACTTACTAACTTATTTATTTACTAATTTACTTATTTATTTACTAATTAATTTACTTACTTATTTACTTACATACTTAGTAAAGGTAAAAGTTTTCCTTGCACAAAAGCCAGTCGTATCCGACTCTAGGGTTCACTGCTTATCTCTGTTCCAAAGCCGAAGAGCCATCGTTGTCTGCTGCTGCAGATGTTTCCGTGGTCATGTGGCAGGCATGACTAGATACCGGAGTGCACCGAGCGCTGTTACCTTTCCCACCGAAGTGGTCCCTATTTATCTAATTGCAATTTCTTGCTTTCAAACTGCTCGGTTGGCAGGAACTTACTAACTCAATTCTTTACTTACTTGTTTAATTGCTAACAAACTAATTTGTTTCTTACTTATTTGCTTATTTACTAACTTACTTATTTACTTATTCTAACTAACTAGCTCATTTATTTACTAACTAATTAACTGCCTAACATACTTATTGACTAACTAACTTCTTCTTCTGTGTGTAGGCCAGATGTGAAAGTGGCCAAACGAAGGGACCTTCTTTGGGTGACTTCATTACTGTGTGTGTGTGAGTGTGTGTGTGTGTGTGTGTGTGTGTGTGTGTGTCCGTGTCCCTTTTCACGCCCTCCTGTTGACAGGGAGGCAGGATTTGACACCTCACACTTTGGGAGGGCTGATAAAAAATGATCCCTCCAGGCCAGACCTCGGAGCGCAGGCAGGCTTGGATAAGGCTCCTTGTTCTCACCTCTGTGGATTGGCTCAGCCTCTTGCCGTCTTTCTCCCGCCCATCCAAAAAAAGTAATTTTGCAAAAAAAAAAGTTACTTTCAAAAGTTATCTCTTTCCAATGTAGTTCCCAGGTTTCCGAAAAGGAACTCATTACTAATACAGTTACAACACCGAGAGAGACAGAGAGTCAACGATTCTTTCCTTCTCAGATTGTAAACTTAAGTTAAAGATAAAGGTCACCCATGCTCGAAAGCTGGTCGTATCCGACTCTAGGGTTCAGTGCTCATCTCTGTTTCTGTCTGCTTCTGCAGACGTTTCCGTGGTCATGTAGCAGGCATGGCTAGGCACCAGGGGCACACGGAACGCGGTTGCAGCCATACCTTGTGCATGGTGGGCGTTAGTAGGAGGTACGGCAGAAACGAATTCATTTTAAAGCTTTCTTCTACATCCGTGCTTCTTGAAAGTAACTAAACTTAGAAAGCTTACTTTTAGTTACTTTTGTTTTTTTTTTTAAATTGTGACATGCTTGCATTCAGCACCAGAGCTTAATGCTTGGACTGTGTCGTATCCATTTGCTCAGGTAAATTTTCAAAGTTAGTTTCTTGTTTCCCCCTGAATTGCTTGTCAGAGAAATCACATTTCTACCTTTGGAAAAATAATTAATGTAGGGATAAAATGTGCTAATTTTGGTGTGTAGAGTAAACTTCAAAGTCGGGCTGCTCTTCATGAGAGCTTTCCTGTAACCCGGCCGGGGTGCCCGAACTATGGCCCGTGGGCCAGATCCGGCCCCAATGCCAATTCATCTAGCCCATGCCGCCCTTGTCACTCTCGGAAGCGGAAGCAAAACGCGCCCGTATAGGCGCGTTTTGCTTCTGGGAGCGATGAGGGCCAGGTGAATTGGCATTGGGGCCGGATGTGGCCCACGTGCCATAGTTTGGGCACCCCTGTTCTTTGGCCACATTATCCTTCCTCCTAGCTGAGTTGAAGAAAGAAGACAGAACGTTCCATCATCCTTCTGGAATTCCTTGCCTGCCAGCTGAAGACAGTTCTCAATACGGGATAGCACCACGTTTGGCTCCAGTGTCGATGTGTCAGGATTAGTCTGAGTTGTCGCTGTCATCGGCTCTAAATCTGGAGTTCGCCAGGAAATGGCCGTGGCACCAAAATCTATCCTGGGAATGAGAGATAATGAGAAACTTCACATTTCTTTCCCTCCAGCTTGTACGTGCGGGGGAAAAGGTGACCACCTCCGTCTTTCTCAGTTGGGGGGGGGGGAGCTCTTAGTTTGGGTGGTGTTTGTTGTCTTGTGGGTTGTTTATTGTATTGTATTTGTTGTTGATTATTTTATTGCTATTTATTGGACTTATATCCCGCCCAGCTGGGATGGACGCCCACTCTGGGCAGCTTACTCTATTGAAAAAAGCGAAACAAACACCATCAAGACACGTAACCATCCATCCATCCATTGAATTAAAAGGATGGATGGATTGATGGATGGATGGATCTATGGATGGGGAACAGGAAGCATTGGATGTGTGGGTGGATGGAAGGATGGATGGATGGATTGGATTGGATTGATGGAAGAATGGATGGATCGATGGATGGGAAACAGGAAGCATTGGATGTGTGTGTGTGTGTGTGTGTGTGGGTGGATGGAAGGAAGGAAGGATGGATGGATTGATGGATGGATTGATGGATAGATTGATGGATCAATGGATTGGAAAGAGGAAGCATTGGATGGATGGAAGGAAAAATGGACAGATTGATGGATGGGTTGATGGATCAATGGATTGGAAAGAGGAAGCATTGGATGGATGGATGGAAGGAAGGAAGGAAAATGGATGGATTGATGGATGGATTGATGGATCAATGGATTGGAAAGAGGAAGCATTGGATGGATGGATGGAAGGAAGGATGGAAAATGGATGGATTGATGGATCAATGGATTGGAAAGAGGAAGCATTGGATGGATGGAAGGATGGAAGGAAAAATGGACAGATTGATGGATGGGTTGATGGATCAATGGATTGGAAAGAGGAAGCATTGGATGGATGGATGGAAGGAAGGATGGAAATAATAGAAGAGAAGGAAAGAAGGATGGATGGGAAAGAGAAATCGATGGAAGGAAGGAAGGATGGATGGATAGATGGATCAATGGATGGATGGATTGATGGATGGGAAAGAGGAAGCACTGGATGGATGGATGGATGGATGGATGGATGGATGGATGATGGCTAATTCCTTTTAAAGGTAACTCAAAGTTGTGCCTCTCCCTTCCCCATTTCATACTCATCGATGGACCCGTATCTTCAGACACCGTAGTCGAGATGTGGTTGCTGAGGATGGCTAAATGGAACCTCCATCTTTAGTGGCAGTCTTCCTTATGAGCTCTGTTGACATTCCTCTTGGAAGAAGGGCCTTGAACGAACCGACACCTTTGGTTTGGCCTCCTCCTCCTCTTGGGCTTTTCTTCTCCTTCTTCGTATTCTTCTACTTTGCAGATGTTGGTCACTACCGGCCGATGATGTCAAGGCCGGCGGCCTCCGATGTCCCGTTCCCCTGGTTCTTGCTTGTGTCTCTCTAAAGCACAGTGCCTCGGAACCACAGGCCACCCATTAGTCTCCACTAATTAGGTTAATTATCCTAACCAGGCGAAAGGTGTCACAGGTAACGCCGGAGGAAGCCCAGGCAGTTGGTCCATGAGTGGTTTGCGGCAAGAATATAACCGTTCACCACCCATGGGTCGGTTTTTGTTCTCCGTCACCCTGCGAGGAGGCCCTCGAAATGGAAAACGCTTTTCAAGCCTAATCAGTCCCCAGATTAATTAAGCCTCTGCTTCACATCCTGAAAACTTGTTTGGTTAACGCGTAATAATAAAATGCCGCGGAGTAAACCTAATGATGCAAAATCTTGGGTTTCACTCGGCATAAAACCAGGCATGCTGATTTATATGTAGGTAAAAGTCGCCCTTGCTCGAAAGCCCGCCGTATCCGTCTCTAGGGTTCAGTGCGCAGTTCTGTTTATAGCCAAAGAGCCAGTGCTGTCTGCGTCTGCATACGTGTCCGTGGCATGATTTAAACACCTGAGCGCATGGAATGCTGTTCCCACCGAAGTGGTCCCTATTGATCTACTTGCAATGTCTTGCTTTCAAACGGCTAGGTTGGCAGGAGCTGGGGCAGACGACGGGAGCTCACTCCGCTGTGCAGCACATGGAAATCGAACTCCGACCTTCCAGTCGTCGAGTCCAGCGTCTTAACCACTTGAGCCACCGTTGGACGTTGGTTTTTTTTTGGCTCTTTGGCCTCGTGCTTTTTCCTTCACCTTTGGCTACGAAAGGGAGGCGGTTTTCGGGGCCCTCCCTTTTCGGAGAAACGACAGATCCTTTTTCTCATGTGGGACCGGGATGCTATTTCCAGAAGGTGTCGGGGCGATTTCTGCAGAGGGGCGGCTAAATTTAGAGGCCCAAACACTTCGGAGACACCCGGCGTTTTTTGGAAAGAGGCTCTTGAGCCGGGAATGCATCGCTGGAAAGGCTTACATGGCCAGCGCCCGCACAGTCATGCACCCGGGGGTGGCCGATGGTTTGAAGAACTGGGGGGGGGGGGAGATACAGCAACAAACACAGGCTTGGAACCGAGTCAAACCACTCTGTATGCGCCAAAGGTTTGAGCATGGCGGAAGGTGTAAGACTAGCATGTCATCAGACGACCTCTTAGCCCGGTCTGATAAACGAATGCAACAGGTTGGGACGGTTTCTGCTCTAGTTAGTAAAGGTCGCCCTTGCTCGAAGGCTAGCTGTATCCGACCCTAGGGTTCAGTGCTCATCTATGCTTAGAGCCAGCTGTCTGTCTCTAAAGACGTTTCCATAGACACATGGCAGGCATGCCTCAACACCGGAGTGCATAGAATGCTGTTTACCTTTCCCACCGCAGTGGGAATTTCTTGCTTTCAAACTGCTAGGTTGGCAGGAGCTGGGACAGACGACGGGCGCTCACTCCGTCACGCAGTACCTGGGTATCGAACTCTGACCTTCCGGTCAGCGAGTTCAGGGTCTTCACCTAATGAGCCACCGTAGTCCCTCTGCTCAAGTTAGTGACGGGGAATATATCGGATTATTAAAAAGAGTATCACATCAGAAGGGGTCGGTGCTAGGTGGCTGAGGGGTTAGGAAGCTCGCCTTGTTAGCTGGAAGGCCGGCAAGTCGGGAGTCTGAGACCCGGGTACCGCGTGACGGTTTGAGCGCCCGTCCTCTGTCGCAGCTCCTGCCAACCTAGCAGTTTGAAAGCAAGAAATTGCAAGTAGATCAATAGGCACCACTTCGGTGGACAACATACACCTTCCTTACCATGAAACGGAGGAAATTAAGCATTTCTAGCCCAGAAGGAAAGAGTTGCCCATTTGGTTCTCGGCCTCAGGCGGCAGCGTTTCTAGGGACGGCCTTCCAGGGCGCACTCAGCACCCCAAATTAGGAGAACGGGCCCCACTTGGGCACATCGCATTCTTGCAAGGAAACATATATATTTTTTAACCCTCCCTCTCTTTCAGTGTGCCGGAGGAGGCCGGAGGGGCAGGTCCGATGGCCGCCGATGGCCATTCCAGAAGTTCCAGAGGTTTCTCATCGCTGGCCTTGGGGCCTCTGGCGTCACCTGACATGGCAAAGTGGTGGTGACACATTCTCCCATTGCTAATTTCAGGCCTTATTGGGTCCGATAACGAGAGACGCGTCTCCGGATTCCTGCCCCACTAGCTCATACCAAGACAGGCACGGAGATTGATCGCCAGGCCCTGGTGGTTCATCTGAAATTGACCATATAAATCAAATTAAAACCAGACTTGCAATAATAATAATAATAATAATAATAATAATAATAATAATAATAATAATAATAATAATAATAATAATAATAATAATAATAATAATAATAATAATAAAAAATTTCCATGGACATATGGCAGAAAGGACTAGATGCGCATGGAACGCTGTTACTTCTCCCACTGAAGTGGTCCCTATTTATCTACTTGCAATTTCTTGCTTTCGAACTGCTAGGTTGGCAGGAGCTGGGACAGACGACGGGCGCTTGATCCGTCATGCAGTATCTCGAACTGCTAACTTGCCAGCCTTCCAGCTAAGTAGGCGAGCTTCTTAACCACTGAGCCACCTTGCTAAAAAGCCATTTGTATCTGACTCTAGGGTTCGGTGCTCATTTATTTATTTATTTCAATTTCCATAACCGCCCCAATCGACATGCAACTCTGTTTATAGCCAAAGAGCCAGCGCTGTCTGCCTTTGCAGTTTCCGTGGACACGTGACAGGCATGACTAGACACCTGAGTGCATGGAACACTGTTACCTTCTCTGGGACAGAGATGGGAGCTCACTCCCATTGTGCAACACCCGAACTGCTAACCTGCTGACCTTCCAGTCATCAGGTTGTCTGCATCTTAATCATTTTCGCTTTAAATAGTTCTGGTGCCTAAAGAGCTATGTCGGTTAATGTATTTTTATGCTCTCGTTGTCCACATTTTCCAGCCATAGATTGGTCTTTAATGTTTGCATATGAAAACAGACATGTCGATATAGTTTTGGTATTTTAAAATCGATTAGAATGAAGTTTATTTTTTACTCTAGTTTTAAGGCGATGGTTCGACTCAAAGAGTTTTGTCTTTCTATTGGTGCTGCAACATTTTTGAAAATTGGCCTTGCAAATACCCATTTTGCTTTGCGTCCGTATCTTCGGTTTCGGTGTGGACTTTTCACACCGACAGCCCTTTCCAAAGGACTAGGAATGTGCCTTTTATTTCAGGGTGTCGAGGATTTCTTGGGCTGTGGACGAATCGAGACAAAGAAATGGGAAACCACGTCCGTCGCAAAAAGCCAGAACACTTTCAAGGGGCAAATAAGAAAGGGCAGGTTGTTACTGCTGATCATTCGAGGTACAACAATTAAATAAAAGGAGGAAGGGTGGGGTTGTAATAGGATGGAGGACCTGGGAGAGAGGTTGAGATGCAAATTTATTGTTAGGTAAAGGTCACCCTTGCGCAAAAACCAGTCGTATCCGACTCTAGGGTTCAGTGCTCTTCTGTTACGGCATTTAAATTCAGAATATCAGTCTGAGATGCAACATCTGGTAGGAAACTTGTTTTGGGAGGTTATGGTGCCACCTTCAGGTCAAAGCAGGGACTGCGGGCAATTGCTGCAGGCTCATATGTGTCTACCTAAAATCCTCCTTGCCCAGGTGACATGCGTGGGCTAATCAGACGCCACCGGCCGGTATAAAAGCGGCTGCTTTGCAGTTTCAGTTTCTTGGGGAGGGGGTAACCATACCTGTCAAGTTTTGGATTTGGAAATAAGGGAAATTTCCCAGCAAATACGGGATACTTGACAGCTATGCTTATCCTGTGCTGCCCTCCAATGGTGGCAATAGGGCATTGCAGTCATTAATACGGGATGACGGCAGGGAAGAGGGTAAAAAAAGGGGTTTTCCTGGCCAATACGGGATACTTGACAGCTATGGCGGTAACTGAGTTATATTCCAGCAATTACCTTAAGGAAAAGGAATTTCCTATTGAAACCCCAACCTAACCTTTTAAAGAATGATTTAAAAACATGGTTAGATATATTTTGATTTTTTTTAAAAAAAAGATAAAAAGACAAGAATAAAATTTAACTGCACATCAAGAGTCGGTATATGTAGATTTGAAATTTATTTTTATTTTATTTTTTATAAACCCAAACCTTTGGTATTTTGGAATAATCAAAACAATCACATTTAAATTTCCAGAAATTTTTTTTACACTCCCCCGATGACCTTAGAAACAAAATAATGGTCGTTAAAGTTAATTAACTTTTACACACCAGGCTCACACACACAAAAAAAGGCCAAGAAATTTCAGTACCAGGTGAAGGACTGTGTGAGATAAATGCATGTACATTCTTGATTGTACACTCACTCTCAAAGTAGCATCGCATCCCAGGAAAAAATAATAATCGATATCCCAGAAAATAAATCTAACAATAAATTAAAAGGGTTACACAGAAGAAACAAGGCGGCAGCCGATTAATAGGAAACGGCGAGTGGGAATTCTGAAATCTAGGCTAAGCCTGGTAGAAATGGGGAAGGGAAGGTTTAGTTTATCATCTTCTTACAACATCGAAGGGCAAAATTTAAAAATCCACCATCTAATTTTCAAGGTTTTTTTCCCACCAGAAAGAGAGAGATGGTAAATTTTTTAATGGAAGCCCATTAAAAATAAATGTGGCAAAGAAATGGACGCTAGCACAAGGTTGTCAACCACCACAACCCATTTTCCTCTTCTCAAGATGGCACAAAAAAAGAGGATTTTTGATTTCTAAAGGAGTCTTGCTCTTTGCTTCAGAGGGAGTTTGGGTTCACAGTTAGAAGCACTCGGTTTCAAAGATGCTCAGGTCTTAGAGGATCTCGGCTGCCCCCCACCCCGGTCGTTGAATGGCCGACACATATAGATGCAAACAAGAGCATCGTACACAATATTTCAAGGCTACTTGTTGTGTAGCCCATCAATTCTGCTACTCCCATTAACAAGGAGGAGAAATTGCGTGCGGTTTCCGTAGGAAGACAAGAAAATCACCTGCTTTTCTGGGGGGAGGTTGGAAATCTGTGGTCTAAAACGTGGCCTATCGTCCAGTTTTTGAGACAACCTCAGTGCTAACCCTCTTTATTTTGCTTTCATTTTGTGGACCTTTTCACAGCGGCAAGCTGTTAAAACAAATTATATGCTGGAACTTTTCGCCGGAACTTTTTGGAAAGTTTTCGGCAACTTTTCCAGCTTGTCCTACCTACTGTTTTTGCAAGAATCTAACCTGAACTGTAACGGAGATTTTTTTTTAAAAGGCAAAAGACGTATTTTTTTCAAGAGACAAAAAAAAAGGGGGAGATTTACGCCCAAAGGAACGAATCAAAAGAGAGGAATTCCAGTCATTTTCACATGACGCACAAAAGCCTCCATGTGTATCTTTGTTTTCTTCTCAATTTTTAAACTCCTGTTAACAGGTGGGAAATGCTTCTGGATGTTTTTGCTCTAACACACCCCAGACCTGCTCACATCATCCTCTCCTTCCTCTATGTTTTTACACCAAAAAATCATCCTCAGAGTCGACAGATCGAACTCTCCTCCTCTAAGCCAAATGAACCAGCCAATGCGCCTTGTGCTTCGACTACAACTAAGAGCCAGAATAATAAGAGTTTCGTACTTTATGCGCATGTAGGCTATAGCTCCTTTTTCATATCAAAAACTATCACTTTTCTGTCCAAAACAGGCTGAGAATGTGAAACTTTCCCCTCTTGTATTCCGTCTTCTAAATCTGGGATTCTCCCACTGAATACTTGATGTCTTTCTTTTTCCCCCCTACAAAACACAAGATATTTGGGGGGTGAAAAGAAAGACTCTTTTGATTTCTCTTCAGCAAACTCTACCCCCATGGAATCTAGCAATAATTTATCACACGTCTTCTTACTTCTGAACACAACCCAGTGATAAATCAAATCATTCTTCCAGGATAATTGAGTACAGTATCTGTCTCAACACCCTTATACACTAACTAGCACTTCCTCACATACACCTTGAAACGGCGACGCAGGGAGAGCTCACGTCAGCAACAACTTTGAACAGGCAACCCTCGTAAGATCGTTTTGAGGCAACCGTGGCGGATCCAACAGCACCCCGATTATGAAGTGAAAAACTGTGCTTAATTCCGATCTGTCCACCCTGAAGAATGGTTTGTCTAGGCGCAAAATCAGTGCCTTTTAAAAACACTTTTATTTTGGGCTTGGCTTCGTTTCTACAGTCTTTCCACCACAACGCCTCTTGCCAAGAGTGTGTTTGCGCACTCTGTGTTAGCCACAGGGACTTTCGAAGCTTCCTGCTTCCAGGGTGGTGACGTGGAAAAGGAAAAGGCATTGAGCCTGGGAGGCAGAGTTTGCCACCGTTTGTCAGCCACCATAGACCTCGGATTTACACCTTATTCCGAAAGAGGGGCTTGGCTCCCGGCCCGCAGTACTCGTTGTAGATGAGTTTGAAGAGGAAGAGGTGGAAAAGGGTAATGAGGGAAGCCACGCTGAACCAGAACAGGAAAGGCAGACCTGGGTACTGTTTGGCCATGTGCTCCTCGTGAGCAAGGATGGCTTTGAGGTGCAGCGTGCGGTGTAGATCCTGCAGGTGGGCCAGATCCGTGGAGATGTACAGCAGCGGCGTGATGGGCTGGGTGACCATGACAGGGAAGGTGTGGCCATGTGGCTCGGCGGTCAGTTCCACAGGGTCGTTGGCGCAGCCCCCCTCACAGCCATACAGCTTGACCGGCCGGTCTTGGAACTTGACGGAGACGTGGAGGAAGGGCTTGCCCTCCGCGTCCAGCAGGACGGCCAAGTTGATCAGGTCTTTGTTGTAATGGATGCCGCGGAGGGAGTAGCTGTTGTGGAGCACGTTGGGGTCTGACTGGAACTGGAGGTGGTTCTCGGTGAACTGCAGCCCCCCGAAACTCAGCACCATCCCCTGCATGACGCCGTGGGCGCCTGTGGCCACCAGGCCTTTGCACCCCCGTTTCTGGAGGGTCAGCCTCCACAGGCTGGCCAGCTGAAGGATCTGAGGGACTGTGGAGAGCGGGCCGGGCCACAGGTTCTCAGCGTGCATCGTGGCGTGGCCGCTGAAGCAGTGGTCGGCATAGTTCAACGTGGCCTCCATCTTCTCTTGTTCCTCGCTGCCGATGAAGGGGTCGAGCAGGGGGGACGGAGTGGTGGACAGGACGTAGTACAGCGTCATGTTGACAGTGTCGCTGGAAGGGGTGTGGGCGTCGTTGATCTTCCGCATTTCGACCCCTGGAATGTAGAGAAAGAGGGTTTATAGATGGCTTGTCAAAGAAATTCAGGACTCAGTTTGCAAAAGAACCGGACAACACATTCACACCAACGAGGGGCTCCTAAATGGAGTACACAGAAAGAGCCTCCTCAGAGATTGTGTTATTTCTGAACCACAATCAGGTGTACCTTGTTCACGGCAACCTCGTGTTGCCAGCTAATCTGTCTCACAATAGGCCAGGCGAAAGGAACTGCAGAACGAACTCACCCAAAAAAGGTGCCTTCATTTTGGCAGTTTCACGTCTGGTCTAGACACGGAAGAAGGGGCTTTTAAATTAAACAGCAGTGCTGTTACGTACTCATGTATAAAATGGAATAAACATTGCACTAGTCAGAAAAACCATTAGAAAAATGGGTACAAGGAATATTTATAGCTGCTTGCCTGCAAAACACGAGCAAAAATTAACAGATAATCTAAAAACCATGCCTCCAAAATGGTCACATATAGGAAGTGAAACTTGTGACTGACGAATCTCACTGGTTGAATTTGTGCAAATCTAGAAGCTTCTTAGATTTTCTGCCCCCCCCGCCCCCTTTTCTCCTTCACTTTGGGAAATTTCCCCCAGCAAAATGTCCTGTTTCGTTCCCTGAAATCCTGAGTGTTTAATTCCTTAGAGATAAATGCACAAAATGCATTACTCTGACCTGTAGGATTCCTTACATGCATGGTCTTGTCAGTTTCCGTTAGTGGCAAATACTGGGCTTTGAAACTGACCATTGGAAGAGGTTGAAATTGACAGGGAAAGATGCATAAAATTTCTAAATTGAATCTTAAACAAGAAATCTGTTAATACTGGGGAGGAGAAAGATGCAATTCTCCATCTTTCTTCTCAATGGGATTCTGGGGAATCTTTTGCTTCCCGCGGAAGTCTCCGAAGGACCCCCTTTCCGGAGGGTCAGCTTCCAATATAAAAGTTTCCCTTGCTCGAAAGCCAGTCGTATCCGACTCTAGGGTGCAGTGCTCATCTGTTTCAAAGCCAAAGAGCCAGCGTTGTCTGCTTCTGCAGACGTTTCCGTGGTCATGTGGCAGGCATGACTAGACACCGTAGCGCACGGAGTGCTGTTACCTTCCCACCGAAGTGGTCCCTATTTATCTACTTGCAGTTTCTTGCTTTCGAACTGCTAGGCTGGCAGGAAGATTCCAATATATAAAGCAAAATAAAGGCTGCATTGTCAAGAATCACCGCCCTGAAATTGTATACCAGGAAGATCCGGAAGAGGCTGAAATTGATACAAAGGGCAAGGAGGAAATACCAAAAAGCAAACAAATGAAACAAAAAGTCCAAACAATTCCCAACATTAAATGTTAGAATGTAACGTGAATTTTCATGGCTCAAGTCCACTTCATCAGACATGGGAGAGAGGCTTCATGGCATCAATTTATACACATCGGGTACAGAGGCATTGGTTAGCATAACAGATAAGTACCGTATACAAATCAGCATGGTTTTATACAACTGGTAATGGCAGATGATCTCTGGTTGTTGCCATGAAGCCTCACTCCCACGTCTGGCGAAGTGGACTTGATCCACAAAAGCACACAGACTAGCACGGCTATGGCGATTTTTGAAGGGCGTTGGTTGCTCTTGTCATGCCCGGCCGGCAGGCTTCAGAAGGGCACACCAGCCCCATGGGAGCAGCTCCAGCCATCCCTGGCCACAGGACAAATGTGAAGAAGCCATCCAGCGGAGTTAGCGGCCCTCACCGGAGATAAAGAGGTCCGCCCAAGCTTGCCGATGTTCCTGAATCAAGTCCTCCGTCCTCATCCTCATGACCTCCGACATCTCCTTCGTGGCTGCCTCCCGGAGCTTGGCCATGGTCTCCTCCAGCCGGGCGGCCTCCACCGGCTCCGAGGTGTGAACCACGGACAGCAACATCTCCTCGAACTGGGATTTCGGTGCCACCTGCACCCAGGCGGCCAGCTTACTGGCGGCCACCACCACAGCCAGAACCTTGTTGCCCGCCGGCGACTGGAGGGCTCGGCCCGAAGACAGGTAGAACGGCCGGTCGCCGGATTTCTCCACGCTGGCGACAAAGGTGTGGCCCCCGCCGAGTCCCAGGACCGTGCCGGACACGTCGAAGGCCACCAGCCGGTTGGTCGGGTTGACCACGGTCAGCCGCTGCAGGAAGAGATGCGGCCGGCGCCGGTGGGCCAGGACTTCTTCTCGGACGGTTACACAGCCGCCGCTGGGCCCTTCGGCTGACCCCGGTGGGCCGACTTGGATGCAGCGGGCGGTCCGGACGGAGCCTTCGCGGAGGAGGACTGCAGCGGCCCCCACATCCGAGACGGTGCCAGCAGGGGCCACGAGCCTGGCCAAAGTCGTGTATTCAGTGGCATAAACCGGGCCGGCTGCTGGTGGGCCTTTCTGGTCGGCCACCCACAACCGGTTGGCAGCCACGTCCAGGGCCAAGTAGCCGTTGCCCACCAGGGCCGGCGCGAGGAGGCCGGAGCCGGCGTTGCTGACCTGGAGGAGCCGGGCCTCGCCTTGCTGGGCCAGGGCCTGCCAGGCCTTGGTCTCGGCTTGCAAGCAGAGGCCTGCGGGGCCTCCCGAGGCCTGCCTGGAGGCCCAAGGGAAGAAGCTCCGGTGGTTGGGGGACCCCCCCAGGAGGTACCAGTAGGCCAGCAGCAGGAAACCCAGCAGGGCCAGCAAGCGTCGGGCCCAGCTGCTGGAGAGCAGGCCCGGCAGGCCCTTCAGACGCTGCTGGGCCCACATGAGGAGGAGGAGGAGGTGGTGTAGGCCGCGAGTCGAGCGCCGGTGTCGAGTGCGCCGCCTGCCCGGCCGCTAGCTCATGGCCGCCGGCCTGCGCCGCTACGCCAGCGCCCGGCTTCGCTCGCGGCCTAGGCAACCGAAACCAGCCCCGGCGCGCCGGCGGTGACGCCTCGGCCGCCGCACAAGCACCTCCTCCGGGGCCTTCGGGGCTGTCACGGCCGGGCCAGGCCAGGCGGAGCCCGGCCGTCTGCCTCCGCCTCTTCCCCCCCCCCGCCCGTCCTGAGAGCCCGGCCCCGGGTTAAGGCGGGCCTCTGGGCGTGTGCAGAGCGCCTCCTCCTCCACTACGCGGCCCTTCCCTTCCCCTCTCAGGGCAGGAATGGGGAAGGAGAAGGAGCGAAGAAATGAGGACTCTGAGCGGGTGCAGAGTGCCTCCACCCCTTGTTTTGACTCTTCTTCCTCACAGTGAGGGACTTTGAGCAAGGGGGCCTCTGGGCAGCTGCAGAGTGCGTGCTGCCTCTCAGCACCCCTTGTCTCGTTTCTCAACTGAGCAAAGGGGTTCCTGAGCAGCTGCAGAGTGCCTCCTCCATCACAGTGAAGGGACAGCAAGAGGGTCTCTGAGCAGCTGCAGAGTGCCTCCTCCATCACAGTGAAGGGACAGCAAGAGGGTCTCTGAGCAGCTGCAGAGTGCCTGTTGCTTCAGCTCCCTTGCCTTTATTATTTTCCTTTTCAAAAAAATGTGATATAACGATCCTCTAAGCAGCTGCAAAAGTGCCCTTTTCTTCTCTGTTTGTCTTTCCTTGGAAAGCAAGAAATTGCAAGTAGATCAATAGGGACCACTTCGGTGGGAAAGGTGAACAGCGTTCCGTGCGCTCTGGTGTCTAATCATGCCTTGCCACATGGCCACGGAAACGTCTGTGCTGGCTCTTCGGCTTTGAAACGGAGATGAGCACTGAACCCTAGCGTCGGATACGACTGGCTTTCAAGCAAGGGAAACCTTTGCAGTGCGACACTGCGGTTAAAACAGTCTCTGAGCATCTGCAGAGTGCCTCCTTCCTCTTTAGCAAGGAAGGGGGGGAAGAACCTTTCTTTTTCAGTGTCTATATATAGAGCAGGGATTCTCAACCTGCGGCCCATGGGCCGGATGTGGTCCACAGTACCATTTCATGCGGCCCACCACACCAGGAAGTGCCATATGGTGGAGGAAGGCCAAAATT
The DNA here is from genome assembly GCA_035047305.1 of Bradypodion pumilum. Classification (NCBI taxonomy): domain Eukaryota; kingdom Metazoa; phylum Chordata; class Lepidosauria; order Squamata; family Chamaeleonidae; genus Bradypodion; species Bradypodion pumilum. Next base: position 14,477,352 of record JAWDJD010000016.1, read on the forward strand.
GTCCGGCCCCCAAAGCTGTCTGAGGGAGTGTGACCCGGCCCTCGGCTTTAAAAGGTTGAGAACATATAAGAAGGAGAGAGAAAAAAGACTTTGTAAGGCAAGTAGATAAATAGGGACCACTTTGGTGGGAAGGTAAACAGTGCTCCGTGCGCTCCGGTGTCTAGTCATGCCTGCCACATGACCACGTAAACATCTGCAGAAGCAGACAGCGCTGGATGTTCGGCTTTGAAACAGATGAGCACTGAGCCCTAGAGTTGGATACGGCTGGCTTTCGAGCAAGGAAGAACTTTTACTTTTAAGGCAACATTGACGTTTATAAAGTTCCCTTTCCTGGACTCCCAGTTCTATTATGTACAGTTTGTTGGAGGATGTGGTCAGAAAAAGTAACTTTTCCTAAGTTCTCCACTTCCGAGGAAGTTTGGCTGGAATTTAAATCCAACAGTCTTGTCCTTTTCACTTTGAAAACTCTAAAAATGTGAACAAAGCTGTAATTTAGTACAGTATTTTTAATTTTAATAATTTTTTTTTCTTGCTTCTCAGATGTGCAATATAGCCAGACTCTCCCTTCCTGCAGAAATAACTTCTTCCCAGGCTTGAGAAATGAAATTTGAAGTGGGGGAGGATGGGCTTTGGGATCGGAGAGGGGCAGGAGGAGCCCCCCCTCCCCATTCCTAAGGGGGCGTACGTATTGCGTGGCACTCCGGCAGCAGACCTAAGAGACCTGGGGAGGGACTTAAAGGAGGTTTTGCATCCCAGCTGCCTCTGGTTTCCCCCAAAAAAGATCTAGATTTTCAAATTGAGGAAGTGGGATCTTATTGCAAAAAAAAAAAGTGATTTCACCATGTTTTTCTACTTCCAGCTCCTGATCTTATACCTGATGATCCGGGGAGACCGTTGTGCAAAACAACAGAAAGGTAAGACAGGAGGTAAGATCAACCAAAGCAAAGTGAATCTGGTTTGGTCCGCTCCACTTTTCATGCTTTGCAGATTAGCTTTTTCTTTACTTCCTCTTTGGGTGTTGAAGGATCTAGTTTAGCTGAACTAGCATAAAGTGATCTATCTTTCCTTCGCTGTCAGTTGCCACAAGCCACAAGTCGCCGAAGTCTATAAGGACCAGATCTTGAGTGAATATTTTCTTAGCATCAAAATGCACAAAGAGTTTTTAGGGGAAGATGCAACTTAAGTTGACTACAGCAACTTAAGTTGACTACACGGCATTCCCCAGTTGAGTTTTCAACAAGAAAAGGGAATGTTAGTTTTGTAAGCAATAAGGTTTCTTACTGGGACCCCACAAAGGCACATAGACAAACACATCGTGTCTACGCATGGGTTCACACGGCAGTTTTTAAGCCAACCTTGAAACAGAAGGATTGTTGGCTGTTTTCACCGAAGGGTGCAAGCCGCAGAACGACACAAGACTCTTCGTTGTTCAAAAGGGAATTGCAGTTTTCAAAACTGATAAGAGGCTATCTCGAAACTGATTTTAAAGTTTAATTTAATTTAATTTTTGCGCTTATATACTGCCCACTCAGGTACAACCCGACTCAGGGCGGTTTACATGGCGGACAATGAATGCATAATAATAATACAATACACACATCTCCAGAGATACAGTTACAAAATTTCAGACTACAAAATATACCATTAAGTTACAACAAAATATAAATAAAATATGCACTACAATACAATTTCAAAAGCAAAAATAGCAAAACATTAAGTCCCAGAGAAGAAGTTGAATAGTTTTGCAGATCTCACAGGTCTGAACAATTCTCTCTCTTCTTGGGGGGATATTTTAAAAATAGAAATTAAAAAGACTAGATTTACGAGCTAAGCAGCATCCAGAATCCTATAAAATGAGGTTTTTGAGGGTAATTAGGACAGGTCTTATGTACCTGGCCGGTCAAGAATCATTCTTTCTCCACCAAGATAGTAAAGTCCAGAGGGTGAGATCTCTTCTAATAAACTAGTCTTTCATCCATCTTTTTATTACCCACATTTTAGGGGGAGAACAATTTTTGCCGTTCCGGCATTAGTGTAGTTTTGGACGTCTGCCATGATACGAAGGCTGTGCAAATAATTTTAAAATATTCAGCCTGAGGGGATTTTTAAAAAAAACTAGTATCCATCCATGCAGGTCCAGAGACGATACTGGGAGGGGGTGGGGGGCTAGGTTACAATTTGGTCTTTTGGGAATATTTTGTTTGAGACGGAACATGCTCACACGTGTCCGATGCACCGAGAGATGGAACCGCGGCAACCATTTCCAGCCTGTGCAACAGTCACGCTTTGCACGTACGCTTTGGCAAGTCTTCCTTGGGTGGATGACACTACCGGTGTTGGCTGTAAACTCAGCATATTTTGTACTTTAAAAGAAACTTGAGTCCTTTTTTGTTATTCTTAGATTTTTATGCTGTCCACTCGGGGAAACCCGACTCAGGGCGGCGCACAACTGAGTAAAATGTGCCCGTATGGAGGAAGGGTTAACCCGAAAGAGCTTTAATCGTGCAGGCGCGTTTAACTTCCGCTTCAGGGAGCGACGAGGGCAGCGTGGGTTGGATGAATCGCAGCAAACCCATTCGTGTGGATTCACAGGGTGCTTGGGCTTCTGGGAATTGAAGTCCAAGAACATCTGGATGCCAAGGTTCGCCATCACGGTCATAGCCTAATCAGTGTGGTGGCGTTCTGGGATTGGATGCCCAACGATATCCAGAGGCCAGAAGCACCTGGTTGATAAAACAAATGCTTTTAATAGACTTTGTTATAGGCAGATATGGACTTAATGAAGTTTCTTCTACATCCCTGATGGCGAACCTTGGCACTCCAGATATTCTTGGACTCCGATTCCCAGAAGCCCAAGTCAGCACTCCTGCTGATCAGGGTTTCTGGGATTTGAAGTTCAAAAACATCTGGGGTGTCAAAGGTTGGCCACCCCTGTTCTAGATCCATACAGAGGGACCTCTTAGTGGCCAGCTGAGCAAGAACGAAGAACAGCATCACAGGATGGTTTTAAAAATCCCCATTTAAATTTGCTATTTAGTCTTGAGCAGCATCTGGAACTCAAGAGTTTGCTCTCTGGGCTCGTGGAAAAGCAAGCCACAGCAAATCAAAACAACCCCCAAATCTTCCAGCACTGGCCCTAAATATCAGATCCATCATCCTTCTTTAAAGCCAAGAAGTAAACAGGTTTTAGAAACAAACTTCAAAAGATTTGCCTTGTCAAAACCATAGCCAGTTGTTGCGTTTTTGCTTCCCCTTCCGTTTCTTTGATCCAAATTCTGGCAGGGGATCACAGATGAATAACATTTGCATCCTTGATATTTGGGAGGTTTGAGCTTCCTATTTTCACTAGGGTTCATCTTTGATCTTTGCTTTTTTCCCCTTCAAAACAGCAACCGTTTGGCGGTACGGATTCTACTTTCGACAAGCAATTTATTTTATTTGATTGCATTTTGTCCCTCACCCGTCCAATTCTTCTAATAACCAGAGAATAAACAAGACCAAAAAAAATACTCTCTGATATGCTTGCGCCGACTAACACGGCCGACCACTTCGAAAAAAATTCTAATAATCAGATATATTTTTCAAGGAGCCATAAGGTGTGGGAAAGTAAACGTCTATTTCTTGTCCCTTGAGATATGAGAATTCTCTTCTGGAAACTATTTTGCTTCCAGTGGCCAACCTTTGACTTTGGGAAACTCATAAATAAAAGAAACAGCTGTCTTCCTGGTCAGAAATGTGAAAGTTACTTTGAAAAAGTAATTGATTCCCATCATTTGCAGTTAATTCTCTTTCAAAGCAAATGTTTTAATTGATTCCCATCAGTTGCAGTTAATTCACTTTCAAAGCAAATGTTTTTCTTTTGTATTAATTGAAAATAATTTTCTAAAAGGGAGAAATTCAAGGATATGGTGGATAAGTAAAGGTAAAAGCTCGGCCTTGCTCGAAAGCCAGCCGTATCCGACTCTAGGGCTCACTGCTCGTCTCTGTTTTACAACCAAAGAGTGTAGATTTTTCCATGGACATGCGGCAGCAAGACTAAACGTGGAACGCTGCTCACCTTCCCACCCAAGTGGTACCTATTCATCTACTTGCAGATTTCTTGCTTTCAAACGGGAGTCCACTCTGTCATGCAGTACTCGGGTCTCGAACTGCCGACCTGCCAGTCGTGACGTTCAGCATCTTAACCACTCGAGCCACCACAGTCCCTTCTAAAATGGTGGATGCATTTGGTCTATTAACAGAATGACAGTCCAGAGTGAGATTCCCATAATTTTTCTTGTGGCTTCTTTACCCGGCAGATAATTTATTGATTCTCACGGTGGCCACTAAAGAGACGGAAGGATTCAGACGCTTTCAAAGATCAGCTGAGTTCTTCAACTACAGTGTCAAGGTGATGGTAACATATACTTATTATTATTCCTCTTCTAATTCCTCTTCCTCCTCCTCCTCCTCTTCTTCTTCTTCCGTATCCGTTTCTGAATAGAGGCGATCCTCATGGCCATCAGCCCTGAAGATTGTCCTGAGAATATAATGCAGTGGCCTTTCATCTGCCTTCCGCATTACAACATGAGACCCATAGTATCACTGATCCAGTTCTGTGAGTCACTTTCTGGTCCTGAGTCCTTTTTGGCACCCAGAGTCCTCATCGGCCCCAGGCCAGGATGGATGAAGATGCTGCCCTCCCATCAAGAGGCATTCAAGTGGGATTTGAACTGGCTAGTTAACAGTGCCCAAATTATGCGCTGCTGAAATAGACGACGCTTGAATCGTGATCTGTTTTAACCCTTCAGGTTCTGGGGTTAGGGGAAGAATGGCGCGGCGGCGGACAGAAGATCCGGCTCTTGAAATCGGCTTTGGAAGATGACGCAGACGAGGAAGATTTGGTGATTCTGTTCACGGAGAGGTTTGTGTCCAGCAGAAAAGCATTGTTAGCTTCAAAGGGACTGATTCAGACATTAAACTAGGAATGAGGAAGCCAGTCATGTTCGACTTTAGGATGAGGCGTTCATCTCTGCTTACTGCCAAAGAGCCAGTGCGGTCTGCGTCTGCAGACGTTTCCATGGTCATGTGGCAGGCAAGACTAGATGGAACACTGTTACCTTCCCCATCAAAGTGGTACCTTTTTATCTACCATGCTAATTCTTGCTTTCATACTGCTAGGTCGGCAGGAGCTGGGACGGACGATGGGCGCTGAGCGTCTTAACCACTGAGTCACCCCAGTCCCCAGTGTAGGAGCTATAGAATAGGGGTTCCCAACCTTTTCAAGCCGGGGGCCGGGTCACGCTCTCTCAGTCAACTTTGAGGGCCAGACAGCCATTTCGCCCTGCCTGCATGATGGGGGTGGCCATTTTGTCCCAACAGCTTTAAAGGGGGTGGCCATTTTGTTTCTCAAATGCCCTTGGAGGGGTGGTGGGTCACATGAACCCACATGGGCCAGATACGGTCTGCAGACCTTAGGTCAGGAACCCCTGCTATAGACCCAGGCATTTGGAAGATCAGAGATGCCCCCTTCCATGTGCTAAATTGTGACCCAGCTGTCAGGGGCTGATGGGACCTCATGAAATCCATAACTGGACTACAGTTTCTTCTGTGCAGACACATTTCTCCATCTCTTTCTTTTTCCTCTCTAACAAAATTGCTCCATTCCTTTTATCCTGCTTTTTTTTCTCCTCTTAGCTACGACGTCATTTTTGCGTCGGGCCCCACGGAGCTCCTGAAGAAATTCCGGCAGGCCAAGTCCAAAGTGGTCTTTTCCTCAGAGACACTCATCTACCCAGACCGACGGCTGGAATCCAAATACCCGCAGGTCCGGGAAGGAAACCGGTTTCTCGGATCTGGGGGTAAGAAAGAAAGGAGCCTTTTATATCAAACAGGCATGGAAGGGAATTGAAGCTACAATGTGGATTGATGAGAGCTTAACGAGGAAAAGCGGCAGATACCGTGTGTGTGTGTGTGTGTGTATACACACACACACTCAAGTATAAGCTGAGTTTTTTAGCTCAAAAAAAATGAACCCCCCAAAGGGGACATGGCTTATACTTGGGTCAGCGACCACGAGGGTTCCAAGACCACATGAGATTGAGATGCGCCAACAATTTAATTGATTTTACCATATTTTTTATTGAAACTCACTAGCAGCTGCTGCATTTCCCACCTTCGGCTTATACTTGGGTCAATCTATTTTCCTGGCTTTTCAGGTCTAAATTAGGAACCTCGGCTTATATTCGAGTATATGTGATAATACGGTATGGTTATTAAAGCGCTACCATCCAGATTTCTGGCAGAAAATCCCAGTGATTTTTCTGTACTTTGTCTGTCTGTCTGTCTGTCTGTCTGTCTGTCTGTCTGTCTGTCTGTCTGTCTAATTTTTTTATTATCTTCTTCTTTGGAATTTAGAGAAAACATTTGTCTTGGCCTTTTAGAGTTGTCATTGTTTGAGGGGAAGCAAAACAACAACAGCCCCGAATACTTCATTCTCTCTTTCATTAGGGTTCATCGGTTATGCTACGCATCTGCGTAAACTTGTTGCGGACTGGCAGGGCCCGGATAGTGACAGCGACCAGTTGTTTTATACCAAAATCTTTTTGGATCCTGAAAAGCGAGTAAGTATAAAAAGCAATTATATCTATGATGCAGCACTCCAGCTGTTGCTAGACTCTGGTTCCCATCCGCCCCCGCTAGCTTGGCCGGTAGCGAGGGATGATGGGATTTGTAGACCAACAACATTTGGAATTGGTATTTTGCAAACCTGCTGTGAAAATGTGAAAATTAAATTAAATTAAACTCCTGAACGAGTTGACCTTTGAAAGTCCCTTGGTGCCTCTTATATCTTAGTGATTTTCTTTCCTCTGCAGGCAAGCATCAATATCACGCTGGATCACAGGTGTCGGATCTTTCAAAATCTCAACGGTGCCCTAGGTGAGAATTTGGGAAGAGAGGAAGACACAGGTTTTCTCTGTCTCCATCAAAATAGCAGTCCGCCACCACGATCGGCAGGTTAGCAGTTCGAGACTTGAGTGCTGTGTGACAGAGTGAGCTCCTGTCGTCTGTCCCAGCTCCTGCCGACCTAGCAGTTTGAAAGCAAGAAATTTCAAGTAGAGAAATGGGTTCCACTTTGGCAGGAAAGATAACCGCGCTCCGTGCATTCCGGTGTCTAGGCATGCCTGCCACGTGTCCACGGAAACGTCTGCAGACACTAGGCAATGCTGGTTTTGGGGTTATAAATACAGATGAGCGACTTCTACTAATCTGGGTGGTTTTTCCCCTCCCTTCTGAAAGATAACGTGGTCCTCAAGTTTGAAAACCAACACGTCAGAGCGAGGAACATGGCTTTTGACACCCTTCCAGTGGTGGTTCACGGCAATGGCCCCACCAAGGTAAGGGGGGGGCGTGTGCGGACACGCGGACTTGATGAAGGGTAACTTTTGAAAAAACGGGTGGGTCAGTTCCAGGAGTGGGTCAATTCCAGCCTTTCAATCCCCTGCTCCTAAGGCAAGGGTGCCCAAACTTTTTGGGCCGTGGGCCAATCACGTGGTTCATGGAGCTGATCACTAAGGCCCGGGGGGCGGATGCCGCCCCTGACGCCAATTCATCCGGCCTGCGAAGCCCTCGTCGCTCCTGGGCGCGTTTTACTTCCACTTCCAGGAACG